>PVIW01005412.1:0-107175 GCA_004026585.1 Noctilio leporinus
TTCTTTGCTCCAGGACTTTTCAGAGCCTTCAAGTTGCTGAGATTCTCGTGACTCTCCAAGAGGGGAACACAGCCTCTGGAGTTTCCTAAGCTCATTTAACCTGAGAGTCCCTTTTTATGGAATATTTTATGGGGAACACACCCAGTCAGATCCATTCTGGAAAACTCTTCTGTGGCCCACACTTGACGTGTTGCTGTGCTGGGCTGGAGCTAGTGCTTGCTTCACAGGAAAAGTATAGTCTCCCGAGGGGACAGGAGTGACCATCCATTTGGGTGAAAACCCTAGTTCACTGTGCTTCCTGAGGTGGACACCGTTTCTTATTTCCTTGGTATTTCCTTCGTGTTTATTTGCCCATTCTAGCCACAGGAGAAGGATGGTCTACATCTTCTGATTCTAATTAAGAAGCCTAAGCAGGACCGCGAGTACAACTGAAGGAGGTGATGCATAGACCACACTTAGCAGAGAGCTTGGCACTTCGGAAGGGCTCAAAATGATGAAACTGCAGTAGGTTCTCAGCTGCATTGGTCCAGTCTCTTTATGTGTCTTCATGCAAGTTGACAAGGGTGTTAGGTCAATAAGGACCCTTAGATCAATGGGCACACTGGCTCTTTCCATGGATTCTGAGATCAGACCAATGCCCCAGGGACCCAGGCTGCATAGGAGCCTCCAGCAGCCTCTTGCCCAGATTAAATTCCATGATAATCTTTGCTGCTCAAAGAATTTACCCAGGTCAGCAACCCTTTTTCTGTCAGGCCCCTCTTCTGTGGTATCCCCAAGTTTTTAGCTAGGCTCTACCCGACTCAGCCCATGCAGCCTGGAAACATTCAACATCCACAAACACCCCTGGGGTCCAGACAGCGGTTCCCCATTATCCAGAGGAAATGAAGAGGTGGGAAGTTGCTATAGGAACATTTGGAAATGGGAACCAACAGCAGCTCTTACACCAGGCACCAGAAGCTCAGACTAGCAAAAACAAATGCATGTTTGTCCCAAGGAACTGGTGATCATGGTCACCTCCTGGCCAGGGAGCAGTGAACGTCACAGGATGCTTCTGGCTCCAGCCTCCCCAGGGACAGGGCCCTCCTTGATGCCTGGAGAGTTGACCTTTCCAAGAGGGGTGGGGTGGGGGAGAACGCTGCAGCTGGGCCCCAACCCTCACCCTCCTGCCCTCCTGCCCTCCCCAGCCGGAGCCAAGCCGGAAGGACCGCTTCCAACAGTGACTCAGCCCTCCCCCTCCCATGGCCTGGTCAGCCACAGGGGGCCAGGCAGGGCCTCCTGTAGCTGGCTGGGTTTGCTTCCGAAGCTCTAAGCTCCGGATCCACTGTCTGGGTTTTCTCCCCTCCCCCAACCCACACTAGCATTTTACTTTGGAAGTTTTCAAACTTAGAGACAAGCCGAAAGAATAGTTCAATTATTATCCATAAATCTTCCATCTAGAGTCAGCATTTGTTAACATTTTGTCATATTTGCTACATCGCTCTTTTTTTTTGGTATTGAATTTGAAAATAAGCTGTAGACATCGTGACAACTTACCCCTAAATACTTACCATGCTTCTCCTGAGAATAAGGACATTCTTCTTCATATCCACACTTCCATTGTTGCCCATGAGAAAATTAAAAATAATGCCATAACATTAGCCAAGTTCCAGTTTATGTTCATATTTGCCAATTGTCCTAAGATGCTTTTTATACCTTAAAAAAAAATTTTTTTTGAATGAGAAAACAATCCAGGTATATGTTTAACATTTGGCCTTTAAAATTAATAACAGTCCCCTTAGCTTTTCTTTTGCCTTCTTATCACATTAAATTTTAAAGAGTATAGGTTAGTTTTCTTATAGAAAATTCTAGATGCTAAACGTAGCTGATTGTTTTCTCCTGGTGTCATTTAACTTGCTTCTTCGCCTATTTATCTTGGAAACTGGAAGTTAGTTCTAGATGTTTAATTAAATTCAAATTAAACATCATTCATAAGAATATGTCCCAGGTACTATACCTTCTTATCGTAACACATTGGAAATATATCCTAATTTTTTGAATTTTCTTGAAGTTCACATTAAAAGAATGAAATAGGGTTTAATAGCCACCACATATTATATGTCAAGTACTTGTACTTCTACCTAAGCTGGACTCACAACTATTTGGAGGGAGGAGGGCTGACATTCCTACATTACAGATGAAGAACTGAAACTCAGAGCCGGGAAGAAATGAAATGCATATTTGTTGAGTAACTACTGCAGGCTAGGCATGGAGCCAGGTGCTTCCATCTGTGCTATGATGCCCACTTCACATACAGGGGGCAGTCTGGGAGTTAATTTGTTCGCCCAAGGTCACAAAGTCAAGGAAGTAGCAGGGCTAAGTTCATACTCAGATCTACTTATTTCCAGTCCTGAGTTCTTTCTGCCCAACCTTGTTGCCCCTCGCCCTGGATCCCGTCTTCAGGGCTCTGCTTATCCAGTGGATAAACTAGTCTGCCACTCAGATCAGTTGTGCTGGGCAAGCCTGCTGAGCTCATCCTCCAGGAGGCCCTGAGCAGTGACTTGGGGATGCTGGATGCGGAGTCCAGCCTTTGAGGAAATGCTTTTGGTCAGTCCTGTCTCTTTCAGTCTCCCATAGCATCGCTGGAGCCAGGGTAGGGGTAGGTGGGTAAGTGGGCGCATCTTCCGCCTCTCCCTAGGACTCAAGCGCAGTTGGAACAAGTGTGGTGGGGAGGCCTGAGGAGGTCCTCCTCATCCTCAGGCTCCAAAGCACCGGTCACAAACCTAGAGTCTAAGCAGAAGGCGCTTGGAGAACCCGAGGCCCCAAGCAGGGCAGAGGCTTGAGTCAGGTTACACAGCCAGTGGAGGTGCAGCTGGGAGCGGAGTGCCAGTGAGACACTGACTCCAGTCTAGTGCTGTTTGCATAGTTTCCATTCTGTTGCCCTCACTATTCATGTGATTCCTCCTTGGAGCGGAGAAGGCGCTGGAGCAGGAGAGCAAGGTGGAGGGAGAGAGGATGTAGGTGGAGATGGGCAGAGAGAGCACAACGCAGGCAGAGGACATTGGCTGCCCCGGGTGGGGTGGGGGGAGCGGGCGAGCTAACCTAGGGTGTGGGGGGATAGGCAGTGTGTATGTACAATATGTATGGGCATTTTAGAAGTAACCTCCAGGATGTGCTTTCTTGATGTCATTGTGTCATCCTGGACAGCTCTCATTCTGTCTATCCCTGCTGCCTTGATTAGACCTTCATCTTCTGGCCCGGGACTCGTCATCAGCCTCCTCATGCATGTCCAGTTTCTAGCTTTAGCACTTCTAACATGTGCTCTACATTGTGGCCAGAGTGACCTTTTTAAAACATCCTCTGGCCAGGTCACCCCCTGCTTAAACCTTTGTAGCAGTTAGCTGTTGTTTCCTAACCAGAGTGGCTTAAAAGAATCATAATTTAGCTTATGATTCTATTGGCCAAATGGGCACTTATTCTGGTCTGGGCCAGCTTAGCTGAGCTGGGCTCTGTCACGTGTTGGCTGGAAGGTTGACTGGCGGCTGCCGGTGGCTGTGTGATCCAGGATGGTTGTGATTGGGACAGAGCTTGGCTAGGACACCTCGTTTCTTCTCCATGTGGTCTCTGAGGCTTGTTTCTTGCTGTGTTCCAAGAATAGCAAGAGGACAAACCCCTTTACACGAATACTTCACAAACCTCTGCTTGCATCATCTTTATTAAAGCACGCACGTGGCCATGCCCAGCTGTAATGGGGAGGATAGGGATGCCACTTCATTGTGGGCCAGGACAATTTGTCACCGTTTTAGTAGTCTACCACAGTCTTACATCACTCCCCAGTGTCCTCAGGATGAAACTCTTTAGCTCATTCTGTATGCCCTCTATGACCTGTTCCCAAACTGCCTTCCCTGTATGAGTCTTGTGCTGTCTTAGTTCTAGAATCTCACTCTTCAAAGCACCTTTCCTCCTCCAGGCCTTGACATGTGTGGTTCCTCGTGTCTGGGATGTCTCTACACTACCATCCCCCTCCTCATGCCTATTCATGACTCAAGGTCCAGCTCTGATGCCACCTTTTCCTAGAAGCCCGTTCCACTGCATCTGCACCTGGCTTCATCCTCACTGCCAGATCCCTGAGCTTTCCTTGCATCTCTGTTGCAGCACTTCCTTCCTTTTCTCCTGGGAGCAGAAGCTTTGCTCCTGGCGAGTAGGGTGAGGGTCCTGGAGTCAGGCTGCTCCAATTTGAATCCCAGCTCCGTCACTTACTGTGTGACTTTGCACAGGCAGGCCACTTCCCCTCTCTAAGCTTTGGTTTCCTCATTGATAAAAAAAGGGAGAAATAATAGCCCCAACTTCATAAGGCTGTTCTACAAATCCAAGAATGCTCCTGGGAAGTACTTGGCAGGGTGAACGAGTTCCCACAGGCGGCAGGCACTTCATGGACAGGGACGATGTTGGTTAAATCTCCTCCCTAAGACCCAGCACATCGCTTGACACAGAGCAGCTTGGGGAGATCCTGACGATTATATCTGACATCTCCCCCAAATAATAAAGGGCCCTAAAGATGCAGCCGATGTGGGACTTCCCTGGGTTTTGGCCTTTTTAGGGCACCCCTCAGTGTGGGACAAGGCCAAGCTAGGCCCATAGCCAGCAATGAAGGAGATGCTAATAATATCATTATGTGCTGAATAATTAACTGTCATTTAAATATTCATATGTTGTTGTGGGCAAGGCCCTTCATCAGCATCTGGGGATATGTCGGCAGCAGTGGAGGAAGGAGACGGATGTCAGCAAAGCTGACTTTGCCTGTGAAGGGCAGCCCGGGGTCCAGAGAGAGCTGTTGGAGTGGCCACCAGACAGTCAGCTAATATATAACTGCAATATCCCCACGTGATAAACTGCAATTTCATAAACGCTTGATGCATATGAGCAAACCTAAAACAATATTGGAAGCATTAATTTCGTTTGACTAATGCTTATCTATATTTTATTCTGTTCCATCTTTAAAGAGTCCTTCTTTCTTCTCTGCTAAGGGAGGTGATGCCAGAGGCCTGCAGAGGGGCTGGAGCAGAGGGGAGCAGAGAGGCCGGAGGTTCTTCCCTGTTCTGCACCCTGAGTTACGTGCTCAGGGCACGTGCGGTCAACTGTCCCTGAGCCTTGGAGCGGGGCCCTGGGGAGTTCTGCTTCTGGCTCTTCGGAAGAAGAACTCAGGTTCTTAGCTGAGGTCAGGGGAGAGGGGTGAGGGCATCTAAGTCCTGGCCAAGTGGCCTGAAGCTACTGTAGGTTCCCCTCTTGTTTTCGTTAGGAATGAGCCTAGAGGTCCCTGCTGGGAGAGGTTTGAGAAGGCAGGCACTGGTGCAAAGCAACTTACTTCATCAAGCCTGCAAGGAGAGTTTCCATCCTAATCTGATAATACAATGTAGTCATGGAAGTGACATCCGCCATCTTTGCCATATTTTATTGGTTAGACACAAGTTGACTGCATGAGGGCACGCACACCAGGAGATGGGACCACCTTTGAGTCTGTCCACCCTACCTGACAGTGACAGCTTGCACCTGCTCAGAACAACCCCATGATGTGCTGTCATTATCACTGCTGTACTGATGAAGGAATGGCAACCCAAGAGGTTAAGGAGCAGCTTTATTGTTAGTTAGCAGGTTGAGTTTGCATGTGAGCCATGCACTTTGGGTCCAGGCCCTAGTCTTAGGCTAGTCTAAGGCCTAGGTCTTAGCCAATCTCACAGGGCTGCTTGTGAAGATAAAGTACAGAAGATGCCAAGTACAGGTGCTGGCACAAGGCCTAATAAATGTTACCCCCGCCCCCCAATAAATCATATGTGGCTCAGCCTTCTTTGGCAGCCTCTTCTTGCATCCTGCACTCATGTGGAGGCCAGGACCACAAGTGCTTCAAATCCCCAGAATAGCTGGAGCCAAACCCCACAAGATAGGAGAGCAAAATGGGGAGATAGAGGAGTGACATTGTGTGTGTTTCCTTTACTTGAACCACTTCAGTCCAAAGCTATTGCTCTCTCAGGCCTCAGCTTAAAAGTCACTTGTTTCCTATTGCTGCTGTAACAAATTATTATAAAATTTTAGCTTGACACAACACACATTTATTATCTTATAGACAGAAGTCTGTCTGGCCATAATCAATGTGTTGGCAGGACTGTATTTTCTTCTAGATGATTTAGAGGAGAACCTGGTCCTACCCCCTGCCTTATTTATTTATTTATTTTTCCTTTTCCCAGTTTCTAGAGACCGCCTGTATTTCTTGGCTTATGGCCCCTTCCTCCATCTTCAAAGTCAGCAATAGTCAATTCAGTCTTGCTTATACTGACTCACTCTGATGTTGACTCTTCTTCTGCTTCTTTTTTCAAAATAATTTATTGTGTTGTATTACAGTTGTCCCATTTTTTCCCCCCATTGTGCTTCCCTGCCCCACCCACCCTCTCCATAGTCAATCTCACATGTTGTCCTTGTCCATGGGTCATTTATACTAGGTCCTTGAGTAAACTCTTCTCCCTTCTTTTGCTTCTTGATTCCACTTTTAAGGACCCTTGTGATTATACGGGACCCATCCAGATAATCCAGAAAAATCTCTCTGCTTTAAAATCAGCTGATTTGCAAACTTAATTGCATCTGTAACCATAGTTCCCCATTAGCCACACAGCATGCTCACAGTTGATTAGGATGCTGTGATGGACTGAATGGTTGGCCCTGCCTCCACTCAGATGTTGAAACCCCAGTGCAGTAGTATTAGGGTCTTTGGAAGGTAATTAGAATTACGTGAGGTCATGAGGGTGGAGTCCTAATTAATGGAATTAGTGCCCTTGTACAAGAGACCTTAGAGAGCTCCCTCATCCCCTTTCCCATCTGAGAGCACAGGGAGAAGACAGTGTCAATGAACCAGAAAATGGACCTTCATCAGACACTGAGTCTGCGAGCACCGTGATCTTGGTCTTCCAGCCTCTAGAACTGAGAAATAATTTCTGTTGTTTAAGCCACATGGTCTATGTTATTTTCTAATAGTAGCACAAACAGCCTAAAACAGGCATGGATATCTTTGGAGAAGGGGTCAGTCTTTTGCCCACCACACTGCCTGAGGGGGTCCAAGTTGGGTGCTGTGCCCAGTTCCCACCTGGCCACCTTCACTTCTCCATTACCACCTTTATTTAGCCTCCTTCCAGGGATCTCAAATTCACATGCCTTTAGCAGCCAGGATTTCATAAAAATGAATTCTCTGAGTGTAAGATAACGAGTGGTGGCACTGGCAAAAGGAAACTTGTTTCAAACTCAAAAAATTTAATAAAACATTGTGCTGGCCAAGTAAAACCGTCTGTGGCCATATTCAGCCTGCAGGCTGCCAGTCTGATTTTGGGGGTCCTGTTAGACTAGGAGCATCTGGGATCGGAGCTGGGCTCCAGGGAAGCCAGCACCTCAGTGAGAGGCAGAGGTACACCTCGGGCAGCCCAGTCGGGGCAAGCTCTCCTCCTCCGGGCCAGGGCCATCTGTGCTTGGGCACGTGTCAGCCCGACTCGGGCTCTCCTAGCTGGGTGCTTGTGCAGGGCCCGACCTGCACTCCGCTTCATACAGTGTGTGACCTACAGCACACATGTGAACTAGGTATTAGTTGAGTGCGTGCTTGAATTGACTCCCGTGTCTTCTCGCTTCCTCTTACCCTGTTCGGGGACCTCCTTCCAAAGAGCTGAGCTTCTGCTGATGGGTACCAGCCCAGCACACAGGCACAGTGTGCATGGATGTGTGTGAATGTGTGCACGTGCGTCAGTCACGAGCTTCAGTGACTTGGAACCCAAGGTCTTCTTTGTACCTTTGTAGGAAGTGCCCATGACCTGTGACCAAGAGGCCGGGGTTAGGGGCTGGCACCTGGGGGGGGTTCCTGTTTGCCCTTGCTGCTGCCCCAGCTGCTTCCTTCCCACTCCTCCTCCCACCCCTCACATCTGAGGTTCCCTGGAGGTCGGGACTGGTGTAATTACAGGGTATCTGCTGCCTCCCTATAAATCTAATAGACTTTTTGGCCTTGTCAGATTAAAACTTACCTATCAACCCGCCGCAGTCCTCTAGATCTCCCTAAATCTGTACTTGGGAGAGAATTTATGGTCAGGAATTGCATTTTGCAAAATGATTAAAGTTGCCAAACAGCCATAAAAAGTTGCAGGAGGAGATAGGGTTTTTTTGAAAGTCTGCTTAATTTATAAGGGGTGGAAGGTTTATTGTCATTTAGAGTCCACGGCGAGGCAGCGATGGAGCGTTCTGCAGCAGCTGTGCACAGCTGCGCTCGCTTTATGCCTTTTACATGTTTTTAAATTGCCCTGTTTGAATCTGGCCTTCTGCAGCGGCTGAACCGCCCTGGCGGCCCGGTTTGCGGGAGGGTGGCTGTCCCCTGCCCTCCGATGCTTAGCCCCACGCATCCCCGCTGCCCGCACCCCCCTCCCCCCACCAGTTTCACCCTCACTGAAGCATTCCTAGTGGATCTCACCCCAGGCCAGCCACTTGATCCCGTTCCACAGTCCTGGGCTGGCTCCCCATAACATTAACCGATACTCCTGCGTGTGAAGGCTTTTACATTTATAGGCGATTTCACAGGTAGTATCTTAGTGCTTATTCCTCCGGATTAAATGATTAAATGAGATAAAAGATGTAAAGCCTTGAACACCAGGCTGCTACCTAGTGAGCTAATACATAGACTTAGGGATCCCGTTTGTTAACCACCTACGAGGGGCCAGGACCTCTGCTCCAAGCTTCATGTACATTAGTACGTATGCTCCTCGCTGCCACCCTACAAGCTAGCTTGTTGGTTGCGCCCATGTTTTAGGAAGCTTAAAGAACTTCAGCTCAAGGTCATGCAAGACATGCTCAGAGATCATTAGCTATTATTTTTAATACTATTAGGGCAGGAGCCTTATCTCTTTTTCTCCCAGCTTGGCTTATTAGTAGGCGGTCATAAATACTGCTGAATGCAAGCATGCATGAACTATTCTGTTGTCACGACTGGTCTCATGCTCCCCTCACCCCATCATGAGTACAAGGATCAGACTTTGTTTACCTTTTGTCCAACCCGAGGACTGAGCCCAGGGTGGGCACTAATAGGGCCTACTGGCATAATTGAAAAATGATGGAATCAATTTAATCCTCACAACAACCACCTCACGAGAAAGGTATTAGGCATTCATTCCATTTTGCAGGGGAGGAATTGGAAGCTAAGAGGGAATTTGACACCTACTCAAATCACACTCATAGTGGCAGAGCCAGGCTTTTGAATTCCAAGTTTAGTGGTGTGTGTGTGTGTGTGTGTGTGTGTGTGTGCGTATGTTTAACCACAGCCCAGCTGCCCACCTGTTAGGTATTTGGGGTAGATTCAGACATTTTCCTTTTTCATCATTATCACATCTAGTATTTATTCAATACCTATTACTCACCAGCTCCCAATAGCATGCCAAATAATCCTTCCAGCATACTTGCAAGATCTATATTATTTGCCTCATTTTATACATGTTGGAAACTGAGGCTCAAAGAGGTTGACCAGCAACGGGCTGAGCTGAAACTCAACCAGGGTGTGAGCCCAGAGGTAGACAATTATAATGCAGGATGATAATTGCTCTAATGAGGGAAGATCTCCAAGTCCAGCCTGGTGGGGGGCAGGGAGTGCTGAGAAGGCTTCTTAGAGAAGATGATTTGTAAACTGACATTGGGAGGAACATTGGGAGGACGGAGGATGGAGGAGGAGAAGGGATTTGCTAGGTAAACAAATCGTCTTCCAGGCAGAGGGAACAGCATGCAGGCAAGAAAGGGCAAAGCTGGTTGAGGAATGTGACTGTTTCAGCCTGGTCGGAGGCATTCCTGAATTCTCTGGCCTCATTCCTAACTCTGCCTCCCTGAGTGGCAGAGACGTTGACGGTCAGGGAGGAACAGGCAGGCTGCGTGCCAGCTGCTTCACCAGGTCCCCATCAGCTCCACCCACACTCCTCCTCCTCGCTGCCGGGGTCAGGAAAGTGGAGAGCTGCCTGCTGCTGGCTTGTGAAGGATAAACCGGGCCCCACTTGGATTTGAGCCAGTGCTCTCAAACTTGTTTCTGTCCCCCATCTGTGTTTTAGGAATTTCCCCCTGCCCCCCCAGGGCCAGGGCATGGCGAATGAGGGAGCCTCCTCTTCTGCTTTCCTTGCCTCTCAAATGTTCTAAGATCTGAAGTCCCAGAGACTTCTCTGGGCTCTTTGCTTATCTAGTCATTCATGCATTCAACAAATATTTTTTGAGTACCTCGTATGTTCTGAGTATTATTCTAGAGGCTGAACACAGCAGACAGGCCATTGTCCTCATGGAGGTGACCATGAACAAATGGGTAGACAAGATGATTTCAGAAAGCGACATGTGCCTTGGTGGCAGTAACGAAAGCTGGGGTGATAGGAAGTTACTGAGGGCTTGTGTGCTGCTTTGGTTGGCATGCAGGGAAATCTGCTCCAACAAGGGGGCATCAGAACCAATATTGTAATGAGAAGAAGCCAACTGAAGGAAGATTATCCCGCACCAAGGGAGCAGGAAGTGCAGTGGCCTGGAGGACAGGAGGAGCTCCCCCAACTCAAGGAATGAGGCTGGAGCTTGGAGAGAGAGGGGCAGAATGGTAGGTGGCCTGGTGGGGTGGGGGGGAGGGTGGGCAGAAGCTGGATTATGCAGAGGCTCCCGGGCCATGGTCACACTCTAGATTTTACCCTGTAAACACAGTGAGAGGTCTTGATGGATTGAATCAGGGGAGAAACATGATCCGATTTACATTTGTAGAGGATCTGCCTTTCATGTTGGGAACAGAGAGTACTAGATTATCTAGACAGCCGCAAATCCTAACGGGCACCAGACTCTTCTCCGGTTACACTGTTATTCTGTGGTGCCTCTAGGTCTTTGCATCAGCAATCCTCTGGCAAGAATGCCTTTCCCTTTACTTCTTCGTGTTTGGTTCACTCTGCAGGACTCAGCCCCACCCTCTCCCAGGCAGGGTAAATTCACGTTCTCGTTGCATTGCCCAGTGCCAGACCCCATGCTGTTTGTTTCTGAGTGCTTCTCCCCACCGGACAGGGAGCTCCTCAGGCATCAGGACGATGGATGCCTTCGCTTGAAGTGCCAGGGCCCCGTACCCAGCCCCGTCCAATGTGGGTGCCTGACAAATGCTTTCTGGTTGACAAGAATTCTTGGAGCACCCAAGTCCTTGACAACGCGCTAGGTGAGCAAGTGTACTTTGTTTAAATAGATAATAAGATTAGAAGTATGGAAACATGCTACTTACCATACTATTTACACTAAATCTATACTTACTAGGAATTTTGACCTCCGGAGCAACAATAGTCTGTGACAGTCAAAATTCGAATAGCTATCTCTCAAGGTCTGTTCCCTTGTTACCTTGAGACTACAAATGCTTGTTAAAGAAGAATACATTTGTTAAAATCCTTCTTGTAAATACTTGTGCTCAAAAGAACTCTCTTGTTAGACTATATCCTGTAAGCAATCAGTTAGCTCACAGTTGTAAATCTGTGCTTCTCACTGGCTGCTGCAAAGGCTGACTGATTCGGTTCTAATTAACCTGCTGGTAGAGAAGAACTGTGCATTTTCTTCTTAAGCTAGAAACGCATTTAAAGTCTGCCTCCCTCGTTTGAGACTTATGCAAATAAAAGGGAAAGAATTTTGAAACAATGCAGTGTCTCACTCTTTACCAACCGTCCGCGGGATGGGAGCAAGGGCACAGGAACCTTGTTTGCTGAAGCATCCCCAGCCTGGTCCCACCTGCTCCAGAGCTTGCTGATGGGAGAACGGGTGAGTCTCTGACCCTCCCAGGACAGAACTCCCTCCATAGCTCAACTGCCCCCATCCCCACCATGCGCAGCGTGGGGCCTCGATTGAGGCGTATGAATTTTACTGCAGGGGGTGCATCTAGCTCACCTGCAGACCACCGTGGGCAGTGAGCTGTCTCTACACTATAGTCTCCAATAATTGCTTGCAGAAGACAGCTTTGTGGGCATGGCGCAGATTGGGCTATGTGTGCCAGGCCTGGAACCCCTGGATACATGCTACAGACCATGTCCCAAGATGTTCATCCTTGATTGCTGCAAAGCTGGGCTTTGAGATTTGGGGTAACAGCTGGATAGCTGAAATGTGCAGCTGTTCCTAGACTATTGGGTAAAGGTGCTAAGAACAACTTATTTAGGTTCTTTGAGCTTCACTTTTCTCATCTGTGAAATGGGGACCATGATACATGTCAGGTGACTCTCCAAAGCCTAGTGGCCCTAGTGACTGCTGACTGCCTTCCTCCTTCCTTGATCTTTAACATCTGAGCAGAGAAGCAAGTGAAAAGGGGCCCGTCCGGATTCAGGTTAAATCCCATGACTGCTTTATTTAGACATCTTAGAGGCCAAACGTGAAGGCAGGTTTCAAGGCCAGACCAGAGTCTCTAGTCCTTCACTTCAGTGCAGGTAAGCAAGGCACCTGCGTGGAGTCAGCACACCTGCTGCTGACTTGTTCCTTGCTTTTCCCTTTCAGGGTGAAGGCAGCCTGGTGGGTGGCTCCGTGTGATTGGGTTCCAAATGGTGACCCATCCCTCTCCAGTGATGACGTTGAATTTTACCTCCCACTGCCTCTCCTGTAATGCTCGTTCATTCCACTAATGGTCACCTGCACCTACCACGTGCAAGTACTGAGCCAGGCAGTGGAGATGCACCAGAAAAAGACAGACAAGGCCCTGCCCACAGGGAGCCTGAATGGTAGTGGAGAAGGGTGGTGTTTTGAGCTGGGAACCACAGTCAGCGGGGGATGGTGAGGCTGAGAGAGTGCCACTCTAAGGCCCACAGGCTTTTGACACCCGTTCCTAAAGGCAATGTCTATTCCCAAGTCTGACCCTAAAATACCCACCTTTCAAGCCTCTGAGAGAATAAATGAAGGTAACATCTGTATCGTGTCTGGTAGTGCCAGACATATCTGAGGGCGCTCATAAGCAGGAGAGTCCTTCTTTTCTCCAGACACAGGTCTTCTTGTGTCTGCCTTCCTGTGTCTTCCTCCTTGTCCTGACGTTCAGGCAGGATGTGAGAGATGCTTTTTGTGCTCAGGGTTGCAGGCAAGCCACTTTTTTCTTTTTCTTTTTCTTTTTTTAAGACTTTACTTTTTAAGATGGTTTTAGGTTCCCAGCAAAATTAAGCGGAAGGTACAGAGATTTCCCAGGCAACCCTGCGCCCACACAGTGTAGCCCTTCCCATTGTCAACATCCCACAGAAGAGTGGTACATCTGCCACAGCTGATGAGCCTGCACTGACATGTCACTGTCACCCAAAGACCATAGATGACACTAGGGTCACTCTCGGTGTTGCACATTTTTTGAGTTTGGACAAATGTAGAACAATACATATCCATCATGGTAGTATCATTCAGAGCATTGCCCCTGTCCTAAACATCTTCTGTAGCTGAGCTGTGTCTCTGGGCTCTGGGACAGCCTGAGGGGGAGGCGGTTGCAGGAGGACAGACATGAGGAGCTCTTGGGGGAAAGGACGCCTGGTTCCTCAGTCCTGGAGACGACCACGGAAGCAGTGGGAGGCAGGGCCCAGCCTGGGCTTGCCTTAAGAACAAGCAAAAGGAGGAAGACATGGTTAGTCCAGAAAGAGAGAACAAGCCAGACAGAGCAAACAACAATGAAAACACTTACATCCACTTTACCAAGTCCCACCAAGGAGCCATGGCCTCTCTCAGTGTCGTTCAGCCAACTGGCTGGCCTGGGACCGATGAGGCCCCAACTTGAAACCCCCAACCAGCCCAGTGGAGGATGGCCTTGTTGTCCATCATAGAAATCAATGGTTCCTTTGCTAAGTGGTCAATATTTATTTGGCTTTAGGATTGTTTAATTCAATGCATCAATTAAAGATAGTGTAATGTCTGCTCTGGTCTGCAGCCCCAGCTTCTGTGTGTCGTTACCTCATCTGTTTGAGATCACTCACGTCCTTTGTCCCCTTGCATAACTCAAGGACAGGAGTAATTGACGTGAAACTTTTAAAAATTAATTTCACTGCATATGCCACTGGGGGGGGAGTGCGAGTCCTCCCAGCCATTTATAACGTCACGGTGATTGGTCCTGACAAAACAATACCTTAAAAACTCACCAAAGTAAATTATGGCCTGAGCAAATGGCTGCTCTGTGGCGGGGCCGGAGGCTTGGAGAGGAGCCAGGCAAAAACAAAGTAATGTGCTTTTGATATTAATAACAGAGATGATATTGATCTGCAAGCTAGTGTCACTTCTCCACTCTGGCGAGGAGATTGCTCTCGGCATTTAGTCCACTGAAAGCCACTTTCCATGCAGGCCATTTAATTTTGTGAGTCTTTAATTATGTGAAATGGAGTCTAGTTAAAGGGCCAGGTCCCAGTTTTGCCGGGCGGAGACGTGGGCTGTGATTCAGGAAGCTGTCAGAAACGAATATAACTCAATTCTTAGATCTGCAAATGCAGTTGTCTTTCTAAATGTTTATTTCATCTCTGCACTTCCCTGGCCCGGTGCCACCGTGCATCAGGACAGACACAGCCTCTGATTACAGGACCACATTTTTCAAAGGACCTGAAGTTAATGTGCCTGTTTTCTGCATAATAAAAGTCATAACTCACGGGGGCTGCCGAAGCCTCTCTTGTGAAAGGGGGTCTGGACAGACTGCAGAAGGACCGTGCATCCCAGCCCAGGGAAACCCGTGCGTGCTGTGACTGGCCTGATTTTGGACGCTCGGGCTCCTTGCGGAGCTGCTGCAGACCGCACTGGCAGACCACAAATCAGACCATAGGCCAGTCTGCGGGTCAGAGGACGTATCAGATCACGCAGAGGTTCACGAGACAGATCAGAGAGAAACCCACACATCACACCACAGACTAGTCCACAGCTCCAGATTAAGGAGCCAGGAAATATTGTCACTATAGCTCATGTCTTGTGTTGAGCTGAGTACCTATCCCTCCTCTGGTCCAATTGGGTCCGTTCTCTTTCTGCCTTTCTCTTACACGTAAGTGCGGCTCTCCATATCCATGTCCTTAGGTTCCTCCAAAGGCACCCTTTCATATAGACATATACTTGTATGCATACTTACACACACACACACACACACACACACACACACACACCATGCCCGCAGAATCTCCCTTAGACTCTGCTTTACAATCATTTCTTGTGTTGGCTGCTCTGTCCGCTTCCCGATAAATCGCTCCTGAGCCTGACTGAGGGCCGTCTTGTTGAAATGCATCTTGAGCATTTCAAGTTGGGTCTGCCTGGGTGTCCTGTGGCTATAGCGGCTGTTGCCTGGGTATTACAGGCCAGGAGCTACCTTGAGGTATTCAGGAGGGCCCTGCTGCCTCCTGGCCCTACCACACTTTCCTGCCTCCTGCCCCAGAGCACTATTGCAAAGTGGGGCCGCGCAGAAAAGCAGACTCCTACATCTGAGAGCTCAGCTTGCAGACAGACCCACCTTTCCTGGACACGGCCAAGGGGCAGCAGCTAAGCGCACCAGAACCGCAGAGGCAAAATGCCGCAGAATCACTCACAAGAGGAGGCAACGGAACCTCGCTCAGAGAGAGCTCCTTTCTCTGTCTGTTTTCATGATCTCTATTATTCTCCGTCCAGCCTACAGAGGACTTAGAAGGAGAAAGAGGTAGAGAGTAGCTTTTAGAATCCAAAGCTCCCGGAGCTGTAGAAAATCATAGCTGAAAGTGAGGGAGGAGAGAAAAACCTTAAAAGCAGACCCATGAGCTGGCTGTAGTGGTGAGGTTTCTCGGAGTGAATTTCATAGCATCACATGAGGGAAAGAGGTTACCTGAAAATGTACTCGGGAAACACTGGATTGAAGGAAGACAGACAGGTCTCTGGGCTGCAGGAGATTTCAGTGCCCTTAATATGCTAACATGCACTGTGCATCTCTAAGGGTGGTGGGGCTAGAATTCAATTTTTCCCAAACTTATTTACCCATGAATATCTTTTTCTTATCGAGCCCTTATTGCAGAGGATTTTGAGAGGTTACTTTCAACTGAATACATTCCAGGCAATAGCACAGTTGATGTTTATGCTGGCAACTGTAGTTGCCACCGTCTGTTTTCTAAGAATTCGAGAAGGATCCTTGGGTGAATTCGAATGGCCAACCTTGTGGTTAATATCTGAACATGATAGTGGATTGTGCTGCAGAGATTTGTGGATGCCACATGATTTTGGGGGTGTAGCAGTCTTTGATTCTTCTTGAAGAACCAGGTATTTGGAGATCCACCGCTATCCAATTTTTCAGCACACGTGGTTTAATTGGGGGTCTATTCCGCAATTCCAGGAGTGGTACATAACCCATGTGAAGGCGCTCATGACATTGTATCCTTCTGAACATAACAGGTGCAGGATAGATCAGATTAGGGCCATTGAGATGCTGTGGGACTTCACAGGGAATTCTGGGTAAGAGACAACTGGACCAAAAAGGCAGAGAATATGAGGCTTGGAGATGTGGCAGCTCCCTGACCATCACTTGGAGCCCAAGATAAAGTCAATATGGAAGAGATCAGAACCAAGAGGCAGAGAGAAATAAGTTTTGTCTTTTGCAAAGGTCACTCTGGGTGCTGTAAGGAAGTTGGAATGGGAAGAGAGATCCAACGTGGAGGCCAGTTGCTAAACAAGTATTAGAAAATGATGAGAATTGCTAGGATTGTAGAGAAGGCAGTGGAGATGGTTAGAGCTCCTTAGAGGGTAACATTCACTCGGAAAATGATTAGTGGAGATGAAGGAGAGAGAAAAAGGAAAAAAAGATGGCTCTCAGATTGAAGAAGATAGGAGCAGAGTAGGGGAGTAAGAAATTAAATAATGATAAACTAGCAAGTGCTTATATAGTGTTTACCATGTGCTAGGAATTTTTCTAAGCATTTGATATAAATTCATTAATTGGATTCTCACCACAACCCTGGAAGATGAGTACCAGTATCATGCCCATTTCACAGATGAACAAACCTGACAGATGAGTTTGGGTAACTTAATCTGGGTGACGTTGCTAATGAGTGGCAGAGCTGGGATTTGAACTCCAACATCCTGGCTTCAGATCGAGGCTCCTGACCATGACATGTGCTTACTCTTTGTTTTTGAAGTTTATTTCCGGAAGACAGAAATCTCAGTCCCAATAGCTTTAGATAAAAAGAACTTATTGGCTCAGTGACTGGGCAGTTCAGAGCGGGGTCTGGCCACAGGAATTCGAGGGGTTCTAAACAATGTTAATAGGACTGCCATTTGTTTATTTATGTGTACTCTGCTCTCTCTGTGCTGCTTCCATCTGTGAGGTAGCTTGTGCCCGCTCTGGCCATGGGGGCCAGATCCTGGGACTGACCGCCCCACCAGAGCCATGTGCGGTGGAGAAGAGCCAGTTCAGGGTAGAAATGGGGTGCTGTGACTAAAAGGAGAGGGCCAGGGCTGCTGGGCAGACAAATATGACAGATGTCACTACAAGCTCCTTTCCTATGCCTAGGGCTTTATTCCTTTTAATATCTTAAACTGTAACTACAACCCGTAAGCTAAGAATTAGCATGCCTATTTATAAATGAGGAAACTGAGGCACAGATGGATTTACCCAAGTTGATACAAGCTGACGTGTCACTGCTGAGATTCAAACCCAGGTCTGCCTGATTCTGAAACTCTATGCTACCTGGAGCTTCCCAGACAGGTGCCCTGGGGGAATGTACTAACCTTGACTCACCTTGGATCCTCCCAAGTTCTCCGGCAGTCCTGTGGTCAGAGGATGGAAGCTGATGAGCACCTGGTGGGAGGAAGGCCAGGTCTCACCGGGACTGGAGGCGGGGCTGGGGGAGCCACTGGCGGGCCTGCCCTTCCCCTGCCCTGCCTGGGCCCCGGAGCTGGGAGCCTGGGGAATGGGCCCTCCCCTGGGCCTGCGGCAGGGAGTGAGCAGTGCCTGAGGCAGGAGGCAGGCAGGCACAGCGTGGTCCCTGCCCATCTGGGGAGTGCTTGGTGTTTGGCTGAAACTGAGCAGTGGACGGCGTTTGGACTCGGCAGTGTGAGCCCAGCTCGGAGGCTGCGTGGCAGAGCCGCGAACGCCAACAGTCTGGAGGAGGCTCCGGAGGGAGACGGGCTCGGGCCCATGTGCCGAGCTTGGTTCCCACGACAGCTCAGCAGACAGATGGACCTGGGGATCCTTGCTGCCTGGCCAGGAGGGTGTACACATAATGGGAATGGAGGCGCCCCAGTGGGGAGGGACAGGCTGGAGGCTCCCAGCCACAGCCAGGGTGCGGAGCCAAGGGGCAGGTGCTGTGGCCTGGGCTGGGTTGTTAGGTAAACCACCTGGGTGTGTCGGGCTCCGCAGTTAGACTGACCCCTGGATCTCGGCCCTGGATGGTCCCGGTCCCCATCCCAGGCCTTACCTTGACTCCAGACTTAGACGGAATCCTGAACCTGAACCCAGATGGAGTTCTGAACTCTGACCTCCACCCACCTGAACCTGAGCTTAGACTGAGCCAACTGAGCCCTGACCCTGATCCCAGACTGAGCCCTGACCCCAGCCCCCCGACTGAGTACCGATCATTTTGACTGCTTGCTAACCAAACTCCCTTGCTTATGTTCTTCTCAAAAAGGAGCCCAGAGCTGACGGCTCAGAATACTCCCCAGGAAAGGTGGCGTCTAGTTGGAACTGACAGCCTCTGGAGGGCCTAGGAGAGCAAGAGCAGCAAGGACCAGAAGCCTCTAGGCATCAGGGCTCAAGAAGTAACCAGGGAGAGAGGGGAGCTGGTGGGATGGAGAGACCACAGGGCAGTGCCCTCAGGACATGACCAAAAATCAGGCCTGAGTGAGGATAGAGCCCCGGTTCATGGCTTACAGCTGGAGAGGCCGGAGGCATGGGGCTTTGGAAAAGGCAGGAAAGGCAGGGTTTCCAGAGTCAGGGCTGGGGAGGCTCGGACAGGCAGAACTGGGCCTGGAGAAGAATTCTCTACCCAGGACCAGGCGAACTTGGGCTCAGAAATGAATGGTGCTGAGAAAGACAGGTAGGCAGAAGCCAGGTGAGGAGACAGAGGCTGCTCATTTTGGAATGAGCCAGGGATACCTTTGATTAGGGGCTGTAGTGATGGTGAAAGTTGTCTAACCTTAGGGCACTCCCTGTTCTTGGTGCTTCAAGCGTGATCTCATCATTCAAGTGTGATCTAGTCCTCATCATTGCTCAGGGAGATTTGGGGCCTGGATGCGTGTGTGCGTGCGTGTGTGTGTGTGTGTGTGCGATGGGGGTAGTGTTGGGGTCCCTGGGGGCTGCCAACAACAGGCTGAAGTCTGTGCATGAATAGCCCAGCCTCCTCTCCTTCAAAAAGACAACTTTGAGGGGAGTTCTGCACTATGTCCTGGACCAGAGGCCACACATTTTTTTCTGGAAAAGGGCCAGATAGTAACTATTCTGGCTTTGAGAGCCACATGGTCTCTGTGGCAAGCATTCAGTTCCATTGTGGCAAAATAAAAGTGGTCACAGACACACACAAATGAAAGAGCTTGGCTCTGTGGACTCCATGAAAACTAGTTACAAAACAGGAGGCAGGCTGGACTTGGCCCAGGGGCTGCCATTTGTTGACCCCCAAGGTGTCCCCAGCAGGACTGAGGCCCAGGGGTCCATAGTGGTCACCTGCTCTCTCTTTGACCCATCCTTGGTTGGCCTACCCCCCCCCCCCCCCCCCCCCCGTCCTTTCCTGTTTGACCTTTTGATTCCATCCTGGGGCTTCTGGACGTCTTCCCAGAAAAATGACTTGCCCTTGAAATCTTGTCTCAGGCTCTGCTTCTGGGCCCTCATCTCAGACATGTGTCCGTCCCACTTACAAATGGAAAGACAGAGGCACCTGGAGGCGAAGCAGCTTGGGCACAGCCCCAAGAAGAGGCAGAGCTGCCTTTTGATCTGCTGTGGTCTTTTCCTGAACCACCAGACTCTGCTGTCATCCTGAGGGGGGATGTGTCCATCTGCACAGGTCCAGCAACCTCTAGGCAGGTCTCCGGAACTGGCAGAACATTTAGCTTGTTCATTCACTCCCAGGGGTATGAGGCACCTCGAGCATCCCGGCCCTGCATCTGGACCAGCAGTCTAAACAGGGAGTAGCAGTTCAATTCAGGACAGAACGGGGTCGATGTTTCCAAGGCACCTGGGATCTTCTGGGGAAGGAGATCTCAGAAGGAAGGGCTTGCTCCCATCCCCACAGCCCGTGCTCAGCAGCGCTGCCCTGTTCTATAGCTGGAGGATGCAGAGAAGGCAGAGAGCAACTTGGGTAACTTTGAAAGGTGGCGGTGGAGGGGGGCAGCAGGTTGGAAGGCTTCCTGGCTCTCTTAGGCTCTCCAGCTCACTTTCTGAACTGTGTCTACGTTTGCTGCCTCCTTGAATGATGGCATCTGGAACAAAAGGGCTCTTGGGGATCATCTCATTTAACTTCCGCTTTACAGGTGGGAAAATTAAGACCCAGCAAAGAGAAGACATTTCCAGAAGGTTAGTCAGTGAGTTAGGTGAGACGGGAGCAGGAACCTCAATTCCTAGGAAAGCTGAGGGGGTCCTCAAGTCCCTCTCGAAGCCAGGTGGTGTCTCTGACCCTCTGACTTCCAAAGCCCTGGAGCCTCTCAGCTCTGGAGTGGACAGCACGGCCTGCGCCAGCCCACCCCTCTCTGCTCTACCAAAGCGTGCCTCCCTGGGCCCTGGCACTGTCTGAAAACTCCTCCGCCAGTCTGCTCTCGGCAGAGTACAGATTATCGCTCTTGTGCTAATTATTTCTATGATTAAAAGATGATAAATTATTAAACAAAGTCTAAAAAATGTGCCAAGATCTGCTCTGAGGCTGGGCCTGGGAAGTTGCCCGCTTGGCATCCATGTTAATTAATAAATGAGGCTCTCTGTGGAGAGAAGCCACAGCTGGCACATCTGGCAGCCAGGCAGGGGCTGGCGGAGGGCAGATGCTGGCCAGGCGGGAAGAAGGGGACTCCCCGGGAGTGCCCAGCCTGGGCTTTGGTAACAGAGACCCCTCCCTCCCTGCTTCCAGCCTAGGATTCAGCAGAGGAGCTGGTGGCACCAGCTTGACACCTGGTCCCTGGAAGAGGCTAGGACTTCAAGCTGAAGAGCTATAGTGTACCCCTATCTTTATTCCCTTCCCCAAATGCAGACAGGAGAATCTCAAGTGCCTAAAGGAAGATCGGGGACCAGGGCTCAAATCCCTGCCAACATTTCCAACTTGGGTAATTTTGGATAGGTCACTGAGTGAGATTCATAAGCCTCAGTTTTCAATCTGTAAAGTGGGTGGGAAGGACCTCCACCTTGCAACAGAAGGGTGTTGAGAGTGTTAAATAAGATAATGTTTATAAAAGAGAATCCAGTTCTCAGGTGATGGTCAATAAATGTTAGTTCAGCTGAGCCCAAGCTTGGGTTTTGCGCTGCTTTACAGCTTATCCTCTGTGAAATGCTGATCAGCCCCACCGTTCTGAGCCTCTGGTTCCTTGTCTGTAAAATGGGAGTGAGCATTCCTAAGTCTCAGGATCCAGGGGGAAACTTGATGTGAAGTAGGTAACACAGAGTAAGTGCTCAATGAATGGTAGCTCTTTCATGACAGTTGTTTATTATAACTTACAATCGTTTGTTACAGCTGAAGTTTCAACACATGACTTTTGCTCCCACTTCCCAGGCACCACTTCTCTGCTTTGGTTGCTGGCCCTCCCTCCTTCTGACCCCTGTTCACTGCAGTGCCCTGGCTTTGGGCCTTGGTGTCTCCTTTTCCTTTACACTCTCTCCCTTGTGTTCTTGCCCAGCTGTATGCTGATGACCCTCACATTTACAATTCTAGCCTAGACCTCTCACTTAAAATCTGTACTCCTATGCCAGTTGCCCACTCAAACCCTTCCCTTGAATATCCAATAGCCATGTCAAATTTAAAATGTCCAGGAACGTATCCCAAATAGAATTCCTGACCTTCCTTCCCCAGGCCTGCCCCACCCACAGTCTGTCTCACCTCTACTCATGCCATTTCAGCCTTCCTAGTCAATGAAGGTACCTAAGAGTCCTCCTTGATTCTGCTCTTTCTTTCACATCAAATGCCTAAACCATCTGGAAATTAGGTCACTCCACCTTCCACTTCTGATAAGACCTGACCACCTGGCCATATCTGTGCACTTTCCCTGCTCCTGCCCTAGGACAAGCTGCCTTCCCTTGCCTGGATTCTCATCGCAGCCTCCTCATTGTCACCTCTGCTCCAGTACCTGTCCCCCTGTGCTCTAGGCTCCACACAGCAGCCGGAATGATCCTTTTCAAACAAGTTCTGTTCTTTTTCTGGAGTTTTGATCATTTCTTTCATTTGGGCCATGTTTCTTTGTCTCCTTATTTTTGGAAGCCTCCCTGTGCTTGTTTTATGTATTACGTAGAGCTGCTGTGACTCCCTGTCTTGCTGGTGGGGCCTAATGCAGTAGGTGTCCTATAGGGTCCAGTGGCATAGCCTCCCCTATCCTTCATGCTGGGTACTTGAGGTGCGCCCTTTGTGTGGCCTGGTACACCCTCCTCTTGCAGTTGAGCCTTGGTTGCTGTTGATAGGTCAATAGGAGGGATTTACCCAGGCCAGTCAGTTACAAGGACTGGCTGTGACTACTGACCACCAACCTCTGCCCTCTGTAGAAGACCAGCTGTGCAGGGGCAGGGTGGTGGTGCTCCAACATGGTCTGTAGGCTCTGGGGTTTCCCTGATGGTGCAGGCCAAGGTCAACCCTCACCTGTGTTTTGCCCAGGGCCACCCTGCATGAGCTATACAATCATCTGAGATACTGCTGCTTGTTCTGGGCTTAGAGATTCCCAGATGAAGCCAAGCTGTGACTCTAGGCTGGCTGCTGATAGTGCTGGGCCTGGGGCCACTTAGCAAGAGGTACAGGGGCTGGGAGTTCACTGAGGCAGCTGTTGCTTGTTTGAGAGGACTTAGGAAATTATGAAGCATGAGTTAAGACAAGCCGTTCCTATGGAAAAGTCACAGTTAGCAGTTTGGGTCAGCCCGTAAGTTGGGTGGGACAGAGTCTCAGGGGATTGCCAGGTTAATGAGTCTCAGATATGGCTCCCACCTCCCACCTGTAGCCCTGTGTTCAAGGCTCAAAAAAGGGACAGTGGCCACTGCTTACCTTTTCACCTGGGAGAAAGCTGTCCCTCAGCTCCTACCTTGATGCCAGACACTTCAGTTTCTCCCTGTATGTCACTGGTGCTTTTCAAGCTGCTACCCCAGTGCTGGAGCTCAGAGATAGTGAATAGGAGTAAGCCTGCATATGGGTTCTTTAATGAGAACTGTTTGAGACTCCAGCAATTCCTTTCACCAATTCGGTCCCTATTGATTTTGGCAGCGAGAAGTTGTGGGGATATATCTTCCTGGCAATAAAAGCCTGGGCTGGGGGCCTGGCGTGGGGCTGGGCCTCCTCACTGAATTTAAAAAATAGAGATAAGCAATATATCAGATGCAGAGTTCAAAACACTGCTTATAAGGATGCTCACGGAACTTAGCAAGAACCACAACAGCATGTAATATATCTAGCCAGAAACGAAGGATACACTAATTGGAATAAATAACAATTTACAGGAAAACAATAGTAGAGTGGATAAGCAGAGAATCAAGTCAATGCTTTGGAACATAAGGAACCAATCAGGGCAAAAGGAGAAAAAGACCCCCCCCCCCCCCAAAAAAAATACCCAAGGGTAGTGTAAGCAGCCTCTGGGACAACTTCAAGCATTTCAACATTTGCATTATAGGGATGCCAGAAGGAGAAGAGAATGAGCAAGAAATTGGAAACCTATTTGAAAAAATAATGAAAGAATGAAAGAAAACTTCCCTAATTGGTGAAGGAAATAGACCTGCAAGTCCAAGAAGCACAGAGTTCCAAACAAGATGGATGCAAAGACGTCTGCTACAAGACATATCAAAATTAAAATGCCCAAGGTTAAAGATAAAGAGAATCTTAAAAGCAGCAAGAGAAAAGCAGTTAGTTACCTACAGGGAAGTTCCCATAAGGCTGTCAGCTGATTTCTCAAGAGAAATGTTGCAGGCTACAAGGGATTGGCAAGAAATTTTCAAAATCATGAACAGCAGGGGCCTACAGCCAATATGCTCTAACCAGCAAAGATGTTGTTTAGAAGCAAAGGGCAGATAAAGAGCTTTCCAGACAAGAAAAAAAAATAAATGAGTTCATCATCACCAAACCGTTATAATATGAAATGTTAAAGGGACTTATTTGAGAAAAAGAAAAAGATCAAAACTATGACTGATAAAATGGCAATAAATACATCTCTAGCAACAACTGAATCTAAAAAAGCAAACTAAGCAAACAAGAAAAACAGAGACAGAATCATGGATACAGGGAACATTTTGATGGTTGCCAGATGGAAGGGGAATGTGGGGGAACAGTTGAAGAGGTTAAGGGATTAAGAAGTACAAATAAGCCCCGACTGGTAGCACAGTGGATAAGGTGCCGGCCTGCGAACCCAATGGTCGCTGGTTCAATTCCCAGCCAGGGTACATAATCAGGTTGCAAGCCAGGTCTCCAGCCAGATCTGTGGCTGGAGGCAGGTGAAAGGCAACCATACATTGATGTTTCTCTGTTTCACTCCCTCTCTGCCTCTCTCCCTTCCTCTTTCTGGAAATAATAAATAAACTCTAAAAAAAACCCAAACAAACAAACAAACAAAAAAAACGTACAAATAGGCAGTTACAGAATAGCCATGAGGATGTAATGCACAGCATAGGAAATGGAGAAACTAAAAAACCTACGTATGACCCATGGACACGAACAATGGTGTGGGGGTTACCTGCAGGAATGGGTAGGGCTAGGTGGAGGAGGGCAAATGGGGAAAAATTGGGACAATTGCAATAGCATAATCAATAAAATGTAATTGAAAAAGGAAATAAACGAAGGAAGACACTACAAAAAAATAAAATGGGCAAAATTTAAAAATAATAATAAAACAAGGTCAGATTCAGTCACTCCTCTGCTCATAATCCTCCAGCAGCTTCCTGTCTCCTTATAGCAAGAGGCAAGATCTTTACTAAGGCCACAGGCCCTGTTAAGCCCAGCCTCCTTCCTCAGTGCCAGCCACACCTACCTCATCACTTCCTTGGCCACTCCAGGCTTGGTCCCACATCAGGAGCTTCACACTGGCTGTTCACTCTTCTCAGCTCAGATGTCACCTTGTCAAAGAGGCTACTTGCACCATCCTATTTAAAAGTATACTCCCTTCCAGTATTCCTTGTTGCCCCCCACAGCATTTACCATCTTCTTACATTCTCCAGCTTTTTTATTCTCATCGTTATGTTTGCCCTTCCCTCTAGCATACTGGCTGCCATTCATGCTGTATTCCCAAACCACTAGCCTGGGGCCCTGTTGCAGGAAGTGCCAATGGCATGAGCACCAGGGCCTGGACACACAGATTCCGCTCAGTCAGTCACAGTCCCTCTGGGACCCAGGCCTGAGAGTCTGGTGGGCAGGCAGAAGAACAAAGTGGCCATTTCCATTTTAAAATGAGCTCAGTCAAGAAGCAGGGAAGGCTCTAGGGTGGAGGCGAGACTGAAGCACATCCTGAGACAGTTGGTGTTCCCAGGAAGAGAGGGGCACTCGGGCAGAGGGGCTAGCACATGCCAAGGCTTGGCAGCCCGAAGAGGTATGCCTGGAGGAGGGAAGGCTGTTGGTGTCGGAGAGAGGAGCCCGAGAGGATTCCAGGGTGCTGGTGCTGGTGCTGGGTGGGGACAAGGCCCACCAAGCTCTCCCGATGCTGCCTGGACCTCTATTCTCAGCATAAGCAGATAAGGCAGGTTCCCACCCTTGTGACTTCCCGGAGGGGAGGGGGTGAACTAATTGCTAGAAACACAATATAAGCAAAATAGCAGCCACGTTTCAATGCGTCTAAGATACAGACTATTTTATGCACGATTAAGAAATATTACCAATTAATACATAGCATAGCATTTATTTTAAGACCCATGTGAAAACCTGTGCATCTTAAAATTGCTGCGATGTGATCACAGCGTGGTACAGACTCCTCAACGTGTGCTGGGATCTGTACAATCTACTCCAGATCTATTGTCTCCTCGAATTCTTGCACCAACCAATGAGCTCAGAGAGATTAAGTAACTCTCCATCCAGCTGATGCTGGCGGAGCCCTGGTTGAAACCCAGGCAGTCTCTGAAGCATTGTCTTCCAGTAGGAAATGGTGTGTGAAACCTGGAAGCCCTGTGGAAGTACAGGAAATCAGCCATGCAAATAGGAAGCAATGGTCTCTTCATTTACAGGGGAGACCCAGGCTGCTGCGTTCCTGTAATCTGACCACCCCCCACCTTCTCAGCATGCTCTGCCTGTCCCAGCCACTTGTCTTCTTGACTCCAGGTGGGTCTCCATGGTGAGGCAACCCTTCCCTTCTCCCTTGGTTCTTGGAAAGCCATGAACCTGGAGGTCACAAACTTCTTGTGACCAAGTGAGCATCTTGGGAACTTTCTGACTGTTTCAAACGGATATGCCTTGACATCTCCTCCTGCCTGGGGTCCCCCCGTCACTTCTCACAGCCTTTGCTGCCAGTGCTCCGGAAATGGCTGCAACCAATGGGTTAACTTGCTTTCCCTATTAAATATTTACATAAACACGCTCAGGAAGGTGTGTGTAAGTTATCAATAATGCAAGGCCAGCCTAGGCTCGGTGAGAGCTAAGAGACCCAAATTGTATCATCATAATCCATTATTCACATATAATGCGCCTATTCTCCATTAGCGCAGGCAGGAAATGCCCCTGAGTGCCGGGCAGGGCTTTGGAAAGCGCAATAAATGGCGGGTAGACACATGGCGGGAGGGCGGCAGCTGTAGTTAAACAAGTGTAAATTAGCGCCCAGCTTCGCTCCCTGCCTGCATCCAGCGCAGCAGCGTGGGCCTGGAAGGGAGGAGGTTACAGGCTGTGTGGATGGACAGAGCTCTCCGTCACTCCGGAATGGCCTGGGGGAGGAGCACATCGCTGGCCACGTGGAGCACGTCCCTTTCAGAGCTTGCAGGACCTGTGCCACTCACTGTGATCCTGGGCTGTAGGGCAGAGGGGGGCTGCTGTGTAAACTGCTGCACAAGGAACCTTGGGGCCCATCTGTAAAATGGGGACAAGTGCGACCAAGGGTGGTGTGGTGAAGGAAATGAAGTGAAGCCAGGAAGGACAAGTGCCCTCGGAGAATGAAAGACCGCTCCCTCCCCTCCCTGCCCTGGAAGATTTGGAACTAGGGATAAAATGTGGGGAGCTTGGGCCCCAAATGTAAGTAGTACGAAGGCGAACCAGGGTGAAGACAGTGATCTCTCACTGCAGGAGGCTTGCCCCTCTGGACCCTACCCGACTGCCTTGTGCTACGATCAGTTTCCTTGGCTCAGGGGCCACAACTGACCTCCCCGCCCCTCTCTCTAGTGTGTCTTCAACCTGCAGGCTGTCCTTGTCTTCTCCCCAGCATCCTCTTTGCCTGGAGAGTCATCCCAGGAGCCTTGCATTCTGTTGTGTGGAGGCCCAAGTACACACCAATGCTTTGAGTTACCCATGAACCGCAGGGCAACATCCTTAGGCCTGAAGAGGACAGACGGGGAGTGAGATCTGACGTCAAACCTTCCCTACTGGCTCTCTGTGGTTGGGGGACAGCCCCAAGGCCGATGGACCTCAGCCTCCCTCCTGTAGAATAAGGGAAGTAATCAGGTGAGAGGATGAACACCAATCACTCAGTGGAGGTAGAGCTGAGTGTGTCTGAGGACCCTTCCTGCCTCTAGGTCCCTGAGGAAGAGAAGCATCATGAGATTCTAGGACCAACTACTCTGATTCAAGTCATTGCTAAGTTTTGCCTCCATGGCTAAAGGTGGATTCCTTCCAGCACAGGGGCTGTGGGTGGCACGCGCATCCTGGGCCCTGAAGCGTGCAGGGCTAGGGCTTGAGCCCATTCATTCACTTAGATGGAGAAGTGGCACTCAGCCTAAAGTGGACCTCAGGAGTCCTTCTTTCCCCTTCCTCTGCCCAGTGACCAGTCATGAGCCCAATGCCTAGGGCCTGGGAGTGATGGCTGGTCAGTGGAGGCCACAAAATACATGCTAATTTGGAACAGCAGAGAGCAGGTGACCAGGTTTTGCACTTGACCAAGAAAGGTGTGGGTGTATGAGTTGGTATGCCCAGGCCAGACCAATTCTTTGCTGAAATATTGCCTCCTCAGAGAGGCCTTCCCTTCCCTATCTAAAAGTTACTTCCTCTGCTCTCTATTCCCCTATCCACTTTGGTTTACCTTCCCATTACTGAGCACTACCTGACATCTTGTCACATACCTGTTTGGTTTTCTGACTTATCTTGTGCTTCCTCGGCCAGGTTGTCTACTTCGTCAGGGAAGGAGCTTGTCTGTTTGCTTTTTTGCTGTTCCCCTGATGCCTAGTACAGTGCCTGACACCTAGCAGAAATGTGATTCATGTATATTGAGTGAATGACTGGTTTTAGATCCAAGTGTTGAGCACCTACTCTATGCCAGTTGCTGGGCAGGTGCTTTTACATGTGCTACTCATGTAATCAGCTCAGCAATGAAGTCCATGCACATACACAAAGACCAAAGGGCAGTAACGTTAAATTGAAATTAAGTGAACCTGGCAGGAACACTCAGAATCCTCTCCCTGCTTCATTTGGGCCAGGAGCATAAGAATTCTCTAGCCTGCTAAATGGTTTAATAATGTGATGTTCTGACATTTCCACACATTCTGCCTGGTCCTTCCCTCACTCCAGATAATCTATTCTCAAACTTGAATGTGTTTAGGTAAAAGTTTCTGCACTGGCCTATATAAAAAGAAAACTATATAGATGACTTAAGGAATTTCAAGAGCAATTTGAACTTGTGCAACTTCTGCTTATGTACCAGTTTTGGAACCTAATGCTCATATAAGCTCATTGTAGTAGCTGTGTGGCTTTGGGCAAATTACTAACCCTGTCTGAGCCTCCATTTCCTTATACGAATATGAAAATATTAATAGCTACTATACAGAACATATGAGATCTGTATATGATCTCATAAGAGGCAATAGATGAGTTTCAAGAGTCTCCTGGGCTGCCTGGCACCTTCCAGAGGAAGGAGGGATTGGTGAGGAAAGAAGAGAACAGCCGATTCTGAAGCTCCTGCTTCAGTGCCGCAGCGTGGAGAAATTCTGTCCTGACACAGACGGCAGAGTCCTGGCTGTGGTGAGCAGTCATCAGTCCCAGCTCAGCATGCGGGAGGCAGTGACTGTGAGGAAGGGCCAGCCCAGGGCTTGTTTGGACAATGGCCCAAGCTGGTAGAGTGGCATCTTTACTGGCTGATTAATAGGGCCCTGGGACAGCAGGTATCCTAGGCAGTTCCGAGGTTGTGGGCTTGGGGACCAGGAGAAATAAATAGCCTTCAAACACCCCAGCGTGGTGAGGGGAGGATGCAGAATCAAGGAATGGAGTCTGTCCTCTAGGGCTGTATGAGGAGAGTGGGTAGGACTGGGTGTCCCTGCAGCCTGGAAGGGACAATGCTAATGATCTGGGGATGAAAGAGGTACAAGTCTCTCCCTCAGCCTCTGTCCTGGAGAAGCAGCTCTGAGAGACTCAGTCACATGGAAGGAGGGAGGGACATCATAGCAAGGGGTGGGGGCCTGGGGCTCAGGCTGCCTCTCTCTGGCTCCCGAGTGTGCAAGGAGCCAGGAGCAGGGGCCGGAACCCCAGCAACTCAGCTCTGCAGAGAGCCTGCTGTGTCAGTGGGGATTACCCCAGGGAAGCGGATCAGCAAGAGGTGATCTGAGGGGTGTTCTGCTGCGAATGAGGCCTTGTGATTTTGGGTGCTGGTGCGCAGGATGGCAGTCTGGACCCATGTGTCTGCCCCAGGCCTGGAGTTGGTAGGGTTTGCTAGGAGGAGAAGATGGATGTGAAAAGAGGGTGAACAAGGACAGTGTAGAACTTGAAAGGATAACTTCAGACTCACAAGGGCACACTGGGACCCATGTCTGTCTTTCACTGCGACCTGATTGGTCTCCCACCACTCTAACTGTCCAACTGATGATCCGAGCGAACTGATGATATGGTATAAAAAATACAGTGATGATGTGGGTGATCTGCAGAGCTGGCCTGCTTCATCAGGATGCTGTACACAAACCTGATCCACAGCTCGGAGAAGCTGAAGAAGGAAATCCAGGGGTTTTGGAGTTGCCACATATCTGACTGCTGGTCCAAGCCACCGGGTCAGCCAGCAGGTAGGCAACAGACACATGAGCCATGCCGGCCTGATCCCACATGCACCTGACTGCAGACATGGCTGCTGTTCCACAGCCACCTTCTAGATCCATGCAAATTTCTCTTGTGGCCACTGCTAACTCAGAACCTGCGGGAAAGGAAATTCTGGGAAATAGAGTACCAGCTTTGCTAGGCTGACACAGTACAAAGTCCATACACTCACTGGGTGACTTCGGCCATGGCCTTGTCCCTCTCTGAGTCTCAGTTTCCTTTTGTATTTTATTTTATTTATTATGAAGTTACACTTGTTCCAGTTTTCCCCCTTTGCCCTTTCCATCTGGTACCCCCTTCACTCCTGCAATACCACTCTCAGTTCATGTCCATGGGTCATGTGTGTAAGTTCTTCGGCTTTTCTCTTTCCTATAGTATTCTTAGCATTCTCCTGTCTGTTTTGTTCCTGCCAATTATGTTTCGTAATCCCTGCACCATTTCCTCCATTCTTCCCCTTTCCCCTCCCAGTTGATAACCCTCCAAATGATCCCCATACCTATGATTCTATCCCTGTTCTGGCTGCTTGCTTAGTTTTTGGTAGTTGTGTTTGTTGTCATTTTAATGTTCATAGTTTTGATTTTCTTTTTTTTCTTAAATAAGTCCCAGTAACATTTCATATAATAATAATGGCTAGGTGGTGATGAACTTGTTTAGCTTTACCTTGTCTGGGAAGCATTTTATCTGCCCTTCCATTCTAGACGTTAGCTTTGCTGGATTGAGTAATCTAGGTTGTAAATCCTTGCTTGTCATTACTTTGAATACTTCTTGTCAGCCCTTTCTTGCCTGCAAAGTTTCTTTTGAGAAAGCAGCTGATAGTTTCATGAGAACTTCTTTGTGTAGGTAACTCTTTGCTTTTCTCTTGTTGCTTTTAAGATCCTCTCTTTATCTTTAGCCTTTAGCATTGTAATTATGATGTGCCTTGGTTTGGTTCTCTTTGGGTCAAACTTGTTTGGGACTCTCTGTGTTTCCTAAACTTGTATGTTTATTTCCTTTGCCAAATTAGGGAAGTTTTCTTTCATTATTTTTTCAAATAAGTTTTCAATTTCTTACTCTTTCTCTTCTTTGTCTGGCACCCCTATGAGTTGGATGTTGGCAAGTTTAAAGTTATCCTAGAAGAAGTTCCTACACCTCTCCTCATTTTTTTGCACTTTTGTTTCTTCTTTCTATTCTGGTTGCATGTTTATTTCTCCTTGTTGTTCCAAATTGCTGATTTGAATCCAGCTTCCTTCCCTTCACTACTGGTTCTCTGTATATTTTTCTATATTTCACCTTGTGTAACTTCATTTCTTCTTGCCTTTATTTATTTATTTATTTATTTATTTGCTGTACTCAGTGAGTTCTCTGAGCAGCCTTATCACTAGTGCTTTGAACTCTGCATCTGATAGGTTGGCTATCTTCATTCTATTTAGTTCTTTTTCTGGGATTATTTTCTGTTCTTTCATTTGGGTCATATTTCTTTGCCTCCTCAATTTGGCAGCCTCCCTGTGTTTGTTCCTGTGAATCAGGTAGTGCTGCTTTTACTCCCTGTCTTAGTAATGTGTGGCCTGTGTAGCAAAGTCACCTGCAAATTGTGTGGGGTGGAGCCTTAGGTAATTGCCAGAGTGGGGCAACTCACTTCACTGCTTTGTGGCTCTGTGTGTGGTGGGGGGTTTGGAGAAGGGGACAGTGCTGCTGCCTGGTCTCTGGCAACTTTCCCAGCCTGTGCCCCATTTCTAGTCACTTCACCCACTTTCCCATATGCAATTAGTGCCCTTCAGCTGCTGCCCTGAGATTGATGCACATTCTAAGACCTTGCAGTCCCTATAAACAGAAAAATCTGAGTTTCTTCCATAGCTCCCACTGTTTTTTCCAGCCAGAGGTAATGGAAGTTTATCTTCCCAGCACTGGAACTCTGGGCTACATAGTGGGGGGGGGCTGGGAAGGGTATCCCTTCTGATTTTTATCCACCACACAGGAATGTAGGACCATCCGTTCCACTGCGGCTGCTGCTGTTTCTCTGTGCCGCACAGCCTGTCTGCCAGTCTCTGCAATTCTGCCCCTCCTACCCGTCTGGATGAATGTAGCTTCTTTAAACCCTTGGTTGTTGGCCTTTCCTGTAGCTCGCTTTTCTGACAGTTCTGGTTGTTATTTCTTTTTGAGAGCTGGTTGTAAATTCTTTCTATGGTGGCATGACGAGGTGAATCATGTCTATCTTTGCCTTCATCTTGACTGGAAGTGCCTGAGTCTCAGTTTCTTCATCTGAAAAATGAAGGGATATACTCCTTGGTGCTTCCTATTTTCACACACACACACATGCACACACACATACATGAAACCAAAAACAAAAAGCAAACAAAGAAGCAAAGAGACAGGGATTCTCTCCTATCCAAGTTTTGTGCACATGAATGTGAGGTGTCCCGGAACTCAGTCTGCAGGTTCCTAGAATTGAAGGCCCCACGTGGGAGCCTTGACGGCCCCACCCCACTCTGACAGTAGAAATGTGGCTGCGTTGACAATCAGAAGATCTGAGCCCTAGCTTGCCTGGGAGATGGAGCAAGCTGCCAAGTGTTTCTGATCTTCGGTTTCTTCCCCCATATAGGAGGGACAATTCTTTTTCACCTTTCAGATGACCATCATAGCTGTCAGGGGCGGCAGCAGGGCTCAGGCTGTATGACACGTGTCTTAAGTGGTGACTCAGAGCTGTTTCTGTGGAAACTAATACACAGTGCTGAGCACAGAGAGATATGTAAGTTCAGTCTCCTCTTCCAGGGAACTCTCTACCCTGTGAGGAGACAAGGGGTCCTGGAAGCTGTTTACACAAAATGTGGCGGGGCTGTGTGGGAGGAGACAAAGGCTTGTAGAAAGGGAGCATGTGAATCGGGCCTTGAGGAATGGATATTGCTGCAATTCGCCTCGATGGAGGGGAAGAGCCCTACAGAACAGAAGAACAGGGCAGGGACAAGACCCGTAGCTGGGAGGGTGCAGGGTGTGTGCGCGGGGCAGGGGCAGGGGCAGGGCAGGGAAGAGGTGTGGTGTGGTGGTAAGGAGAGGAAGGGGTGTGGTAGAAAAGCAGTGAGGACTGGCTTGCAGAGCCCCAAATAGATGCTACAGATGTTCACCCAGCATTCGCCAAAAATGGCAAATAGTGGGAATAACACAAAATGAGTCACCAGGGACCCCCGCATCCTCCAGCCCTCTGGGGTCTTTTTGAAATCTAGAAAATAACTCCAAACTTTTCCCCATAGTGAAGTTCCCTTAAGGGTCCCCATGGATTCCCTAGGGGGCACTTATCATCCCTTTTTCAGCCTATGCTGTAGGTGGCCTGGAGCCCTGACTGACAGTCTTTGCTCTGGGACACCTTCACCAGCTCAAGGCTGTTGGCGGAGCAGACTTTTATCAGTGGTTTATAGGATGGTCCATCTTGGGGCATTTACTGATACCCAGTTCACACCGAGGTAGAAATATTTACACCTGGGAAATCAGCAGGCCCATCAGTTGGTCCTTAAACATCTATTAGCACCCACCTGATGACAGCACAGTACCACACTCTGTAAGTGACAGGACCCTAAGCTCTCTGCCTGGTCGCTGGTATTCCTCTCTTCCCATAAACTGCCCACCATTCCCATCTCTCCCAGATGCTTCGGGAAACTCCAAATTCCAGGCATAATTCTACCCTCTCTTGGTTTTACAGTCTCTTTTCCGACCATGCCCTGGAGCGAGGCCCTCAGATTCCACCCAGTTATTTCCCTTTCTCCCCATGAAGGCAGTCATAGATAGGCTAACTTGAAATGTATTTTGTGTTCTGCAGTGCAAGTTGGCTAAAAAGGTGGTTGTGCAAATATTAAAAGTGATAACTGGGACGCCTGAGACAATATGGAGAACATCACAGGTCACGTGCTAGGATCCCACTCTCTCGCTTCTGGGAATCAGTTCTCCAGAAACATTGGCACAGACGTACGAATGTATAGGCACGGTGGCACTGAGCACTGCTTGTGATAAACATTGGAAATACCCTAATTGCCTGGCAATGGAGGGTTAAATAAAATAAGCAGTGAGATGATCTAGCTGATAAAAAAGCAGAAGTCTCTATGTATGCTGACATAAAAATATGCCCGCAACATCGTGAAATGAAAAAGTTGCAAAACAGATCTACATATATATATATATATATATATATATATATTTTTTTTTTTTTTGTAGAGAAGTTTGGAAGTGTATATTATGTGTATGTGTGCATTTATAGACATCGAAAAATATCAGGAAGGACAACCTTACGCTGTTACCAGTGTCAATCTTGGGGAATCGGTGTGTGGGGGTAACACTCCCTTTTCATGCCATGTATCTCTGCACTGTTTGAATTTCTTCCTGTGGGTATTGCTTGTGTAATTAAAAAACAATGTTTTACAAAGGGAAAATGCTTACAACGCAGTGCCAAATCCAAAGGGTAGGAGGTAAAATCATTTGCATACAGTGGGCGCACCTGCCTCTGAGTGGACAGGGGTGGCATAAGGAGGTGGGACCAGTGGTTCGGCCAGAGCCCAGGGAGGGGTGGGGCAGTGCTGAGGTCGGCTTCTCAAATCTCAAATTCCTCCCAGCACCTCCCTCATTACACCCCCCAGCCCATGTTCTCGCCACTTGCGAGTGGTGGTGGGTATCAACTATTCAATTATTTTCAAATAGTTGAGCTCAGGTCTGGATTGAATAAATCACGTTGATGCCAATTTCCAGGGAAGTCCTTTCATATTTTATGATGCATCCCCCAGCGCTCCCCCCTCCCTTCCCTGTGTGCCTGTTAATGAACCTGGAGACAGGGAACACTGTCCTCACTCAAATGGAGACGCTGCTGCTGGAAAAGCATTGTGGTTCTGGAGGGTTTTCCCTTTTCCTCCTCACAGTCCTGGGGAAATTGATATGCAGGCAGGATTATTCTTTGTTTAAAGCTCAGCCCGGGCTTCTGAAAGAATACATTACCCAGATCGGCGTCTGTGGTTGAAATGCTACGCAACTCAGTTGTGTCGCATGTGGCTTGCCAATGAGGTGTCCGGCTGGGTCTCCTATGGGTGGCGTAAATGCCCAGGATCAGAGAGTATAACTGTGGAAAACTGCCCACTAGGAAATATTTCTGGAGTCACTAATTCACCCTGCTGGTAGGTGAGGGTCGGCCACCCAAAATGCCACCCAACTCCCAGCCCTGGGCACAGCTCCTCCCTTCCTTCTAGCTCCTTTAGGATTAGGATTTGTTCAAAGAACTGATTGAACATGAATATGGAGAGCAGAAGGTTTTTTGTTTTTTGTGCCTTTTTTTTTTTTAATGTTGCAGACAGGTTCTAGGGAACCAAGCCTGATTTGAAATTTGAAACTTGGCCTTCTGGGACGGAGGGCGCACTGGACTTAGCCACGTGCAGTTCAGTGTCGCTGTCGGTTTTGAATCTTCGGTAACCAGGACACAGAGGGAACAGCTCATTGGGGATAATTTGGGAGCCACCGCCATCCTACTTGCTTTTTAAATGTTAGAGTTTTAATGATTTAGGAACCAAAAGAATAACTAAGGAGCCCAGCAGTCATTATCTCAAATAATGAGACTTTTTAATGCAAAATCAATGTTTGTTATAATGAAAATAGATTCCTCCGCTCCTGCAGGGCCAAATGTACAAATCTTTTTCTGCTGTTAAATAAAATGTGACGGCTCATTTTCAGGAGGATGGTGAGCATTTTTATTCAAAAGTAAAAATAAAATGTCAGAACTTATTTACTTTTATTAAGTGCTCATTCCCAATCAGATACCCTAATCAATAGCTAATTGGAGGCAAGGAAACGCAAATAATTTTTATGCCACGCTGGGGGAAGGGAAGGGAAGCAGAAGGAAAGGAGCAGGAAGGAGAGAGAAAGCCACCGTGCACATTCTCAATGAAAATAGTAGCCAATTTTATTGAGCGGACGCGTAGTGCTGGGCTATGCCGAACCCTTTGCCTATGTTGCATCTTCATACCTTCTCCATGATCCTATTAATATGGCACTCCTGTTGTCCCTATGTATGTACAGATGGCAAAACTAAGGCCTAAAGAAGATAATTACCTACAGCATTATTATTGTGTGTTGGACCAGGACTGAAAGCCAGGCCTGTCTGACCCCAAAGCTCTAGGTCTTCATTATTCTATGCATCCACCCTATCGTTTTAGAAAACGCCTCTTATTTTATATCTTTAAAATGAGTTATTCTTGCAAAGTTAGCTGTACCAATAACAGAAGTTTTACTCCTACGATCACTGAAACTGTACACTTAAAATAGTTTTGGAAGGTAAAAGTTTTTTCTCAAATATATCACATATTTCTCAGTCTTGGGCAACAGAGTACATTGAACATAATTTAACTTTTTTTTTTAATTTTTTTTTTTTTAGTGACTCAGAACTGGTTTGCAGGCTCAAGTCTGATGTGAGAAATCTATAGTCTAACAGGGGAAACGAAACCTGAGCAGGGAGTAGCCATCCTGGCTCTGATGCCTGCTTACAGTGTCCTTTGGGCAAGCCTCCTGCTCTGTCTGTGACAGGAAGGACCTGGTAATGCTTCGTGATTTAAGTTACAGAGAGATGGATTGCATCAATTCAGGGAAGAACCTTCTAAGCATTAAAGTTATCTAAAAAATGTTCGCTGCCTCAGGAGGGAAAGACTGTCCCATTCTGATGGTGTTCAATCAAGACCAATTGTGGAGATGATTTAGACAATGAGGAATTAGATTAGCTATCTTTTTCTGTAGAAGATAAGTAAGTCCTATTTTAGACATCGCAGGCCATATATAGCCTCTGTCCCAACTACTCAACTCTTACAGAGGAAAAGCAGCCAAAGGCAGAACATAAGCTAACGAGTGTGACTGTGCTTCAATAAAACTTTATTTATAAACAGAGGGGGAGGGCCAGTGCCAGTCATGATTTGCCAACTCCTGTTCTAGGCTCTTCTAATTAGAAACTTGATCATTCTTTTCTTGAGCCTTTAGTCACTATGCTGCGCTGATCATTGCCACCAGGGCTGGCTATAATCACTAATAATGAGTTAAATCTTACATAATTCTTATTATGTGCCGGGCACCTTTTCCAAGCTCTTAATGTACAATTAAGTCCTTTAGTGCTCACAACCATCTCAAAGTGGGTACCAATATTATTGTTTTAAGGCTACTGAGGCACAGGGAGGTTAAGTGTCTCCACAGGCTCATGCAGCTTGCTGAAGGCGGGGCTGGCTGCACACCCAGGCAGCGTGGTTTCAGAGTCTATGCTGCTGGCCACTGTGCCACCAACCACTTACTGCATCACCTTTAAGCTCCTCATGAAACAGCGCACACCACCCTTGGCAGCTGTCAGCTGTGTGACCTCAGGCAAGTCACCAAGCCTCTCTGAACTGTGGCTTCCTTGCTGGGCAATGGGAACAATGATATTTATCACACAGGGCTTTTGTGAGGCCTCTGGGCACACAATGCTCAGAGAAGGCTAACTGCTGCCTTTCGTGTCGCTGTTTCTGGAGAACAGTGGGTTACCGAGGAACAAAAAGGCTGCCTTGCCCTGGCAATCAAGGCAACGAGTTTCCACTGTCTCTCTCCTACAGGTCTTTTTTTTTTTTTTTTTTTTTTTTTTTTGACCTCTAAGAGTATATTGTAAAATTGTGTTTTTCCCACAAATGAGTGCTCTGGCCCTCATGGCCCTCACTGCTGGGTGTCTGAATTGATACCCTTGGCATGGGGTCTGAATCTCCCTGGAGGTGCTTTCTCTCACCCTTGTGGGGTCTGAGCTGAGAACTCTGACACCAGGTTTTGGCCATTGGAGCCATTAGCTCTGGTCACTTCAGCCTGAGCCAGGAAGACATGGGGACTGGCCCTCTGGCTATCACATCGAGAGATAAGGAAAATGAAGCATTTATGTATATTTCCCAGCTTGCTATGCACTCATTCCAGGGGTGGTTACTATCTCTGTTGAAATGAATCAAGGGCTTACATTATGTCAGGCCCTGTGCTCAAGATTTTTCATACATTATCTCATTTTAACCTTCCAATGACTCTAGGAAGCCATTTCCATTATTCCCACTTTGCAGAAGAAGAAACTAAGGCTCAGCAATATTAAGATACTTGCCCATGATCACCATTAAGTGGTGGGTGGAATCAGGAGCTAGTCCTAAGAAGCTGAAGTCTAAAGCCTGCACCTTAATCCTTTTAGTTATAGCTGTTACATCAGCAAATCCTATTTGTTTCTACCTGAAACCCATTCTTTAAACCCAGCTTCTTACCACTTAGCCACATTTGCTAACTAGTCTCTCTGCTTTTATTCCTGTACCTCTTTGCCATATTTTATTCTCAAAATAGTAATCCATGGGATCCTTTCTTTTAAAAAAGTCATCTCTATTGAGGTATAATTATCATAAATAAATTCACCAATTTTAAGCATACAGTTCAATGAGTTTTGACAATTGTAAATGGTTGAATGCACCACTATCACCACAATCAAAATATGGAACATTTCCATGAGTGTGTGTTTTCAATAAAAATTTTAAGTCAAACCATTGTTCTGCTCAACATGTTCTAAGGGTTCCTATCTCCCTTAAGTAAAAGTCAAAATTCTTATAATGTCCTGCAGTGCTACGGCAAAGGAAAGGCTACACATTTACCAAACCTTTCATTTTCTTCCTGGGCACAAAGGAAGACTGTGTTTCTCAATGTCCCTGGATCTAGGGGCATGGAGGGTGGGGCATGTGACTAGCTCTGGCCAGTGGATAATGGACAGAGTGATATCTACCTCTTCTAGGCCTGGCATCTAAAATTTCTAGAGAGCTCCCCAAAGTCTCTCCTCCTGTTGCTAGCTGGAGGTGGAGGACCCCAAACAACACTCTGAGGCCTGGATGATCCAGGAGCCACCAGAAAGATGAGTCACACCCACATCAGGCTGGGATGCAAGAAGAGAGACACCCTGACTCTGCTTTGTCTCCAAGATTTTAGAGGATTGTTGACTTGCCAGCAGTGAGTGTGGACTCAGACCAATGCAAAGGCTCTGATGGTTTCTGTCTCTGCTGAACCTCCAACCTCCTCTCCCGCTGCCCTCTCGTGAGTTGTCTGCACTGTGGCCACACTTGTCTCCAGACAAGCTCCTGCCCCAGGGCCTTTGCACTTGCTATTTGTGGTCATTTGAATAATGGTTCTTCGTGTCCTAATTCCTGGAATCTGTGAATGTCACCTTAAATGGCAGAAGGGGCTTTGCAGGTGTAGTGAAGTTAAGGATGGTGAAACAGACAGATTATCCTGGATTATCCAGGTGGGTCATTGCCACTTGTCATTGTCCCTTCTTATACCACCCCTCTCCCCCAAGAATTGCTGTATTAAAGTCATGTCTCAGACTGTATCCCTTTTCTATTCCTCCTTGCTGTGGTCATTTATAGGCAGACCCCTAGAAATTCCAACTTCCATTCTGTGAAGATTTAAAAATCTTGGTCCACTGTTTCTCCAACATTGCCCGATCATAGTTATTGGTGATTGCAATAAACAGAGATGATCCTTCCAATAGTCTCCCTTCTCACTGCCTGACCATCTTTCTTCCATCTCATCACTATCGTTCAAGCCCATGGTCATACAGGAGAGCTTAACTTATACCATTGCTGTATCCCCTCCAAAATCTCGACCATCTACTTTTTAAACACTATTGTACCTGTGCAGCTCGCTCTGTTTCTAGATGGTATCTGGGTGGTCTCCAGAGGTCTCCAAGCGAGAGGAGGCAGAGGATGGGGAATCGGGGTGGGGGCTGCTTCTTCTGGCACGGAAGACTGAAGGGGGAATTCAAGGTTGAAGATTTTCAGAATTGTGTCCACAAATGTCCTCATCCCATATGTCAGAGTTCCAGTCTTTACCTGTCGCCTGTGAGACTATGCATGCATTCATCTCCTCTGCAGCTCTTCCCATTAATAATCAATTATTAAGTCAAATCCTGGGCCCAGTTTTCAGCCCTGCGGCACTAGGAGATAAATCTCCTTTACAGATGTCAGGTGACCCTCTGGCTTTCAAAGTACACCTTAAGCTGTCAGTTAGCTTCCCTGGACCCACCATTTCATTTTTGTAAGGTTTTTAAGCCAGCCCTCACCTCAATCTTCGTAATTTCTTCCAGACTGATCAAGCCCCAAAGCCACCGGATGGATACCCCAGTACCTCACCTTCCTCTTGTACCTTATCTCATTAACCACAGGTCAAAGTCTAGCATTTGCGGAGTCCTGCACACCAGGGGTCTTCACCACTCCACTGTTGGCAAGAGGTGGGGTCCTTATACTGTCTTCCAGACAACCTGGCTTCTAAATCCCATTTTGAAGGTTTGGTCTCTGGGACTTGCTTAGTGCCAACTGGCTTCACCCTAGTTTCCAGGAAACAGAGCCTGGGACATGCTAGTTGATGGTGAGATCCCAGGGTAGCAGGAGTGAGGGCAGCGGGGAGGGAGGCAGCATGAGAGGGAGGTCAGACCCAGGAAGTATAGCACTGAGCTTCATAAAACACGTTTGCAGCAAGTGTAGCCGGCTGATGGCTGGGCTCAGGACCACACCTGCTGTCTGAAAAGGCTGGTGCATCTCTAGTGATGGCGGGTCAGAGAGGGAATCTACCTTCGGGTTTCCTCCCATCGCCAGTTTTCCCCCTGGGATGTCAACCCTCCTGCATTTCTGGGTGGTGTCACCTACCCTGAAAAAAACTGGAAACCATACCTTTTGGTGTGATTTTTCCCCCACTGGGTAAAGAAGTGGAGAACGAACCCAGAGGACTCCTGGCACCCTACCATTTATGGGGCATCACGATATACACCAACAATTGGGCCAAGCCTTGGTAGGCTTTGTGGGGCCAGAAGCCCTGAGGCAAGGCCCCTGAGGTTGTGAATGATGAAATGGATGACTGCTACATGATCTTCATTCCCCACCATGATGGATAGACAAGAAAGGACCCCTGATCTAAGGTGGGCCCATCAGATTTTTCTCTACAGACCATTGGAATTGGGCTTGAGAGCTGGTGAGGTTCTGTAGGGGGCAGAAATTCAGATCAGGGGTTCTTTCTGGAGTGTTATTTTATTTGCAATTAAAGTCTACGTATCAGCACTACTAGTGATTGATCATTTTGATGTGTATTGGGAGCTGTGCTGAACCTTGTTGCGCTTTGTGGGACCCGGGCAGGCCACTTCCTGCAGGTTCGGGCCCCGAAGAGCCACTGGGTCACACACAGAGCCATGGTTAACATACAGACCTCGGAGGAGGGGAGTCCTCCCTGCCATTTTCCAACGCAGCTGCTCTGAGGCTGCCCTGAGGTTGTTTCCTGTATCCCAGGGGGTGTCTCAGCTGCCCCAGAGCCCCAGGCCTCTCCTTCTCATCCTGGCACATGGCACTCCCCCACCCCAGCTGTCACTACAGGCTCCCTGCTCCTGTCACCTCTGTGCCTAAGGCTCCAGGGCTCAGCAAGGCTCTGGGTTGGACCTCATCACTCCTGGCGACCCTGCTCAGGGCCACCCAGAGCCTGGCTCCTTCTTTCCCTACCTCCTGAGCCCCTCACTCCGCTCCCCACCCCTCCCCCAGACCTGACCCCAGAGCATGGAATCTATTGTCCTCCCCATCCCAGCCAAACCCCGCCTGACCTGACAGCTCCCCATTATGGATGTACATTTACAAACAGCTCATTTACATAGAGCACAGGGAATAGCTTCTGTCTTCAGGAAACAGGAGACACCTGGTCACCTACACATGGTGGATCCTGAGATTAGAGCCCTCCTGCCCTTCTCCCTCGCTCAGGCAACTCTGACTAGGCCAGCAGGCCAAGTGTTTGGGGGTTGGGGGTGCAGGGCTACAATCAGGTTACGTTAAAAAGAAATGAGGTGTTGGGCAGGCAGATGCCACTTAGTTGTCTGTATCTATTTGATTTTTAGAGCAATTTTTATTTTTTACTTACATACACCCTTGTAAAACCTTTAGGGCCCGTGTTTTCATTCTGTGCAGCCCTCACTGCTGGCTACCCTATCCCTCACCCTGTCCCCTTCACACACTCCCAACACCTTCTAGCCTTTCTTTCCGAGTCTAGCTGCCATGGTGCAGAATGGCAGGGTGCGTGCGCTGTGAAGAGGAGGGACTTAGGTGTCAAGAAGCCCCCTCTTTGAATCCTATCACTGTATTTGACAAAAGACTCCTTCGGGACCTCAGTTTCCCTGCTGGTAAAATGGGGGTAATAATTCCAACTCCACCGAGTGGGTTTGAGGAAAGGCAGAGCGCATGCGGGCAAAGCACCTTGAGCCATGCTGGGTAGAGGACAAGGACCTGTACGTGGTCGCGGTAAAGGTTTAGGAAACAGGAAAGCTCAATACCACATGCCCCACTCCGGCCTCCTCGTCCTTCCCAGAGACCCCACCTCTTGTTCTGACTCAGGCACGTATCCCACCTGCAGGCAGAGATTACAGCCGTTTGTTCCCTGGCTTTCGAGTTCTCATTCTTCTCTAAAAATGGCCTCTCTTCTTGTTCTCTTCTTTACCCACTAGGTCCTTTCCCCCGACCCCATCCTAAGAAGGTGACAGGCATAGACCTTGTGGGACAAGGGGCAGTCAGGGCTGGGACCTGATAGTGCAGCGGTGCCGACTGGGTGCTGCCATGAGCAGGTATTAGGCTGAGCTCCGTACGGCCGTCATCCGACTCCATCACCCACTCTGTGCACTCCTGGCAGGCCCTGGAAGGTCCCAGAAAGTGTCATGACCCTTTTGTGATATCTGCCCGTGGGATGTCAAGACTCCAGTTGCCTTCTCCGCTGGGTGCCGTTGGGAATGTGCTGGAGGGACCTGGGCTCAAGTTGGGACTGCGGGTGAGCTTCCTGGGAAGATGACCTGCGCTACATCGTAGAGTGAGCCGAGGCGGGACAGCTGAAGGAGAGCGAGCCAGGCGCTCTGGGCAGGGAAGCAGATGGGAGATGTGAAACAGCGGGTAAGTGGCTGGGAACGACTGCAGCTTAGAATAGGAGGCAGGGAAAGATGAGGGATGAAGAGTTGAGAAAGGTGATTCATCAGAACATGTGAAGCATTTGGAAAATGTTGCAAGTGCTCAATAAATAGTAGCTTCTATTTATTATTATTATTATTATTATCGGGGTGTTTCAAGGAATGTTTCTTGGCTGACTGGCAGAGGGCAAGGCCCATTAAGCACCTGGTGGATTCTGCTCTGTAAATCCCTAGCTGACTTATTGGCAGCTTGATCAATAATCAATTGACTCTGGGAGAGATTAGCCATAGCAGGTGGCGATGTGTCAGGATAAAGACATGAGTGACAGTATCAACACCCCACCCCAATTTCAAGTTCAAGTAAACTCTGCTTTTTACTTCGCTCCTCCTCTGAGGAAGTCTTCCTGCTTGCTCCAGGCCCAGCTGCAGCCTGTCCCTGGTCACCTCTGATTTCGGTGGCCTCTCTTTGTGGCCCAGCTGCGTCCTCCCCTTATCTCTGTCCTGGAGGCAGAGCTGCCTCCACGAGGAGGAAGAGTCGCTGTGCAGAGAGAAGGAGAGAAGGCTGGGGCTCATCCCTTTGTGTGGAAGTCCTGGTGGCCGACTCTGTGCAGTGCAAGGTAGGGGCTAACGTGCTTCCCATCCCTGACCCGCTCTCTGGGGACTAGGTAAGAGTGACACATTTGGGTGGGGGTGGCCTGAGCAATGGGGACTGACTTCCTGCGCACCTAGACAAGCCGTTACCAACTGAATGAGGACTGGGTCTTCTCCCGCAGACCTGAGGGCTGCAGGAAGAAGGACAGCAAGGCAAGGGGGTTCCTTAAAAAGCATTGGAGCCCCACTGTCTTCACCTATCGCCTCCTCCCCATCCCCACCCCGGTGACCTGGAGTATATCCTCTAGGCAGCTCATCAGCAGGGTACCCCCTTCAGCAGAGGGACTCTGAGTTGGCTCCTGCTCCCAGCCCTACCTCTGGGATCCTTCCCTGGGGTTAGGGACATGTCTGTGGGGCCAGTGGTTTTCTTAATTAAGGCAGAGCCCCCTCCTGTCCCATCAGTTTCCTGTGGGGAAGAGACTCTGGGTGCCTTGAAGACAGAAACATTTCCTCTGTTACCGTTTCCTGTCTCCTCTGCTCCCATTCCAGGGGATGCTCTGAAATCCAGACCCTGTGCCTCCGACCAGAGCCAGGGCAGATCCTACCTCTCCCACACTATTTTCCATAATGTGCCTCCTTATTTTACAGGATGAAGGGGTCACCCTCCTAACACCCGGGCTGTTCTGAAAGGGAAGAATTTGCATCTCCTTCCCTCCCTTCCCTCCACCCTCAGGGGGCCTTCCTTGCTCCCCTCCCCACCCCACCCCCCTTCACCCTCCAGAGCCTAATTGAAGAGGCTCCGCCTGGCAGAGAAGATGAAAGCTTTATCTTTCCAGTCCATCCTGAAGCGTGTTAAGATGATGGATGAGTTTCCAGACCTGCATGCTCCTCCCAGTAGCATTAACAAAATTGCTTTTCAGGATCCCAACTCCCACGTCAAGATGGGCTGCGGTGGAGACAGAAGACCCGAGCTTTGGCACTCGACGGTGAGCATTAAAATCATTTTAATGCTGCATTTAGGGTTTGCGTTCTTTGTGCGGGAGCCAGTCCCATCGCTGGCATCAGAATAAGATGAATGATGTTTGTTAAAAAGCTCTTTGGGGCAGCCTGATTGACCATTAGGAACACTCAGCTTGGAGCTGGGAAGCGTGGGCCCAGCTTTGGAGTCTGAATGGGACCCATCAGAGATGTTGTCACTATCAGCCCTCTTGGGTCATGGCCAAGTCTTTTCCTTTAGGCCTCTCAAATCTCCCCTGGGCTTCTGCTGTCAAGAAGTCAGAGACAGAACATGGGATGGGCTCCTGGAATAGGATTCTCACTTCTGTATCCGGATTGCTGATTATGCTTGGAAAACCCTTCCCCCCTTTGCCATTGGCATTGTCATCTGTGAAATAAGGGAGTGGCTAACGGTTATGGGTTGAATTGTGTGCTCCCCCAAATGCGTATGTTGAAGTCTTAGACCCAATAGTTTCTCAGAATGTGACCTTCTTTAGAAACAAGGCTTTTTTAGCGGCAGTCAAGTTAAAATGGGCTCATCCGAGTGGGCCCTCATGCAATATAACTGGTGTCCTTGTAAAATGGGGACATCTGGACATAGACACACAGGGAGAATGCCATGTGAAGATGAAGGAAGGCGCAGATTAGGCAGGTGCTTCTACAAGCCAAGGGTCATCGAAGATTGCCAGAAAACCACCAGCAGCCAAGGGGGGCAGGGGCTGCAGCAGGGGGTCGATCTGCTCTCTGCTGCTCCAGGAGCTTGGAACTGAAGCCACTGGCTGTCTTTGTTCCTGAAACTAAAATGGTTAAAAAGACCCAGGAGCTCAGGAGGAACTGCTGGCCCTTGGAGAATGGTTGGGTGGAGGAGCAGCTGCTTTCCAAGTACCGGAGCCCAGGCTGAACTCTGGGGCCGAGTGTGGGCCATGTGTGGGTCAGGATAGAGCACCTGCAATTTCCACCTGGAAATTGGAAGCAAGGAGCAGGAGCAGGGGTGTCTGCTTCTGGACAGAGGGGACAAAGTGGATACGTTGGGCCAACCAACTTGTTTTACCTCCAAATGAAAATTTTAAAAATTGCATGGGAACTTATCTACTGGAAGTAGACATGAGTGCGCCTTATAGAGACATTAAGTTGAAATTCATGCACACGTGAACGTGGCCTGACCACCCAGCACAGCCACTTTGTTAACTGCGTTCTGTTAATCCTACTGACAGCTCTTGTTACTGTACATACCATTACCGTCTGCGTTTACAAGCCAGGAAAACTGAGGCACAGAGAAGTGAAGTCACGTGCCCGCAGGCGCACAGACAGTAAGTGGTATTGCATGGAGCTGAACTTGGGAACTCTGCTTCCCGACTCCGCAATGCCCTAGACCTGGTATCTCAGGGGCCTGGAGCTCAGTGACCTGGAGCAGGTTTTGTCATAAGGGGCTGGGAGCTGGGGACCACACCACAAACCAGAAAGAGCACGGGACAATTGTGAGAGTCTTTGAGAGCTTGAAAAACTTACACTAGCTGTGAGATATTGGCCCAAGTGCTCTGGCGATCTACCTATAAGCTGGATTGGACGTGGGGCCCCCTTGCTTACCCAGCACACGTTTGGGTGGCTGAGCAGGGAGTGTAAGCGCTTTCGGGTCCTGGGAGGTGGTGCGGGTGGGTGGCAGCATCTGTTTTTGGGGACTGAGAGAGCTGCCTGGGGAGTCTCCTCTGCCCCTCCCCCACGCGGCAGGTAGCACCAGGTGTATCTGGCACAGCCGCTGGCGACGGCCAATCAGTGAGGGAGCGAGTGCTGGGGCCCCGCTTGCACTTGCAATCAGGGCATTTCACACAGCAAATTGTGGTCATTTAGGCTTCGTGACGGCAGGCTTAATTTCAGGCCCAAGCGCCGAGGATATTCAGAGACACAATGAGGTAATTTCACATTTTAAAGCAGAGAATGCAGCGTAAATTAGTAGAAAAATCATGACACTTATAAGCCCGTTCTAAAGATGTATTGTTCCCTGTTCTCCTGAGAGAGAGGAAAAAAAATCAGCTTCTATGAAGATTGAATTAACCACCGGAGGAGAATTTCTCAGACGGCCAATTCATAAGGAGAAATCTATTTTAAACTTGGTCAAAGGCTTTTGCGAAAAGTGGTTAGAAGAGAGTTCCCAAGGAAATACAGGTGTTCGCACTATATAGCCTGCACACCTGGGCAGGAGGGGCAGGGCCTGCGCCCCCGCACCCTGGCTGACAGCCTTGAGTGGTCTAACTGCTGAGATCACGTTCCCCCACCCCCGACCCCAGTCAACGGCGACCTCTCCCTTCATGTGTGGGGACCTCGGATTTACCATCTAGTGAAACTGTTAGGTGCATAGCTTTTGGAGTTAACCTACTTGGATTCAAATCCTAGCCCTCCCCCAATTAGCTCTGTGACCCTGAACAAGAACTTAACTTTTCATCCTCAGTCTCATCATCTGCAAATAGAGAAATAATAGCACCTATTTCATGGATCATTTGAGAGACGATGCATATAAAGAGCCTGACATATGGGAAGCACTCAGATAGGGTAACTATCTCAGTTTGGGATCCTCCAGAAGAAGACCCTGAGACAGGATGTGAATGCAAGGTGAAGGTGGGGGGAGGGGACAGGAGATGCCCAAGGCAATGTGGCTACCTCTGTAGGCAAGTGGACCCTAATCCCCCCAAGGAACTCTGGTAGCATTGCAGAATATGCACCTTAGAGTTAGTATACACGAAGTGTGAGGTGGCCGGGCCACATATACATGTACATCAAATCTCAAAGGTCAGGCCCTGTCTGGTGGCACAGTGGATAAGGCGCCGGCCTGTGAACCCAAAGGTCACTGGTTCGATTCCCAGCCAGGGCACATAACCAGGTTGCAAGCCAGGTCTCCAGCCAGGTCTGTAGCTGGAGGCAGGTGAAAGGCAACCATACATTGACATCTCCCTCTCCCTCTCTGCTCTCTCCTTTTCCCTCTCTCTGAAAATAAATAAAACATTTAAAAAGATAAAATAAAAAATAAATAAAAAGGAGAAGTTAAAAAAAAAAAGTCATTGCTCTGCTACTCCAGATGATTTTATTGGGTTGGCCAAAAAGTTTGTTTAGTTTTTTTCCTGTAAGATAGCTCTAGTAGTCCTTAGTTGTCTTTAACTTCATTCGAAATAATTGTGTTAGATTCGATTGTGACAGCTGTCATATTGGCATGCATTTAAAAAAAAAACATCAAAATTGGTAAGTTTTTGTGTAGTCACTTTAATATTGAAGATGGAAAAAAATACGCAATATTTGCTGCCCATCATTATGCTTTGTTATTTTAAGAAAGCTAAAAATGCAACTAAAATGCAAAAAAAACCCCAAAACAAAACAAAATAAGATTTGTGTAGAGTATGGAGAAGGTGCTGTGACTGATCAAATGTGTCAAAAGTGGTTGCGAAGTTTCATGTTGGAGGTTTCTCTCTGGATGATGCTTCCCAGTCAGGTATACCAGTTGAAGCTGATAGGTGATCAAATCGAGACGCTGAGAATAATCAATGTTCTACCATCCAGGAGATAGCCGGCATACTCAAAATATCCAAACTAATAACGTTTTGGATGAAAATAAAAAATGTGTCTTTTATTTCATGGAAAAAAAAAAAGTGTACATTTTTTGGTCAGTCCAATTTAATAATTTCCTGGTGTTTCTAGGCGCTATCTCGCATCTCCAAGTTGTCAAAGTAAGCTCCAGGAGCCAGTGGAAGCCCCCAGGCCAAAAAAGGCAAGTCATGGGAAGTCAGGGTAGAGGACACAGGCATTTGCTACCCTGCTACTTGCATTGCTATTCCAGGCCCCACCCAAGAGCTCTTCTTTGCTCTGTAGCATTTCTTTCATTGCAGACAGACAGGTGCCTTGCTGGCGGTCTGTGCCATCCCAAGGAGACTGGTAAGTGCTGCGATCTACGATCTAGTCTCAGCCCTTCCCCCAGCAAGCTGTAAACTTGAGCTCCTTCTGTCGCTTTCCCTGGGTCACAGTGTCCCCATGTATCAATACTTTGGGATGCCCTTTGAAGTCCTACCTTGACCTGAAATAGTGGCTTAGATTAGGGATTTTCAACTATTTTCTCCTCATGGCCCACAGAAACTAATTACTAAAATTCTGCAGCACACCAAAAAATATATATATTTTTTTGCCCATCTGAAAAAAAAAAAAAAGTATCATTTTGATTCACTTACACTGAACGGCTATTGTTATACTGGCTGCTGTCATGCTCTGGCCAGATGGATAGGTTCCTGGTTTCCTGGAGCAGAGGGAAGCCCATGGAATAGCCCTGCCGACTCTACAAGTCCCCAGAAGGGCGGGCCAGAAAGGGGTAGGGAGAGAGGGTTCTAAGCCATAGGCCTAATCGTGGAGACCAAGGTATCGGGGTCCCTTTTTATTTTAAAAAATGATGTTCCTTTTAAGGTGAATCCATCAGAGGGCGGATGAATTTGTCTCCGAGGGGCGAACCATTGCGCAGGAGACTCGACCCTGCCCAGGGGCGTGTCTCCGCCTCTCTCCGTCAAGCGGCTAACCCTCCACCACATCGCTCATGTTCTAGGAAGACTCTCCCTAAGTCCCTACCAGCCATTTTATTCCACTGAACTTTTCAGGAAGAAACCCCAAATGCCAAAATACTTCTTGGCTTTATCTTTCTCCCTTTTATGATGTTCCCAGTTTCTTTTTTCAGAAAAATCTCTTTTAATGTTGATTCAAAGGGGTTTTACGAGACCTGGGGGACAGCCCAAGAAGTCAGTGCTGGAGGAAATGCAAGTCCCCAGAGCTGGTCCCCTGGCTGGAAAGAAGAGTGCAGGGGCTGCCAGCTGTCCAGGGTGTGGGGTCTCTCCCCAGTGCCACCTGACTCAGCCATCTCCCAGGCTGGTAGCCTTTCAGGGCCTTGTCCGGCTCCGGACTTCAGTGTCCCAGCCTCCTTGATGGCTGATGGCAGTGAAATGGCTGTTCTGAGAGGCAGCTTTCTACAAAGACAGAAATAATCAGGTTGAGCAAAGGGGGGAAAAAGGGAAAATTGAGCATTATGAGAGTGATAATTCAGAAAGTGTCAGCTTCAGAATAATTGAATCCAGTGACATTTTGTGCTACGGGAAACAATAGCGGCTAGCCCGCTGCCCGTCTGATTCATGTCTGGTTCATGTTTAACAAAACAAGGGCAAGGGTCACACAGCCACGAGCCCCATAAATAACCCGTTAATGGGATTTCCAAACAAGCTGTCCTCAGAGTGGCTTTCCGTCTCACTGAGAGAATATTAAAATGCAAATGGATTCGGGCTGTGTCTTCATAAACAACCGTGTTCATTTAACCTCCGACCTCCCCGCTTAACTGCCCATTCCAGCAATTTGTACGGGCTCCTCCGCCGTCAGCTCCTCGCGGTAATTCAGGGAAAGTGCATTAAAGGAAAGGGTTACAATTTGCGATGCTCAGTTAATCATGCTATTGAGATGTTTATGGACAGAATCTCACTCCTCCGCACACTTGTCTCAGGCTTTCTGTTCCCACTGGCCCAAATGCGGCCGCTTGGTTCCTTTTGTTATCTGAGACTCTGGTGAGGGGGGAGCAGGCTGCCTTCCCATCTGAGCAGCCCCCGCCCCCTCCCCCAATCACCAGCCTAGTCTTCCTTGGCGGCTGTTCTTCTTGGGGTCTGGCCAGAGGCCTCCGGTTACATGCTTCCCCCAGCAGATGGTCTCAAGGCTTGGTTCTCCTTTGTGAAAATGGGCAAATGTCTGTCACTTGGTCTTTTCCTGGGATTCCCCTGTCTGCTCCCCTCAGGCCTCGCTGACCCCAGCTCTAGTATCAGCCTGGCGGAGGCCCCTCCTTGGCCAGCTTTTGGAGAGGCAGCTCGAATGTATTCTCTGCCTCAGTCTCCAGGCACCTACCCCCCTCCCCCTGCCCACTTGACCTACATAGCCACGAGAAAGAGAACAAGGGAGAACAGGAGCCAGGGCCCAGGGCCTGACACCCCCGGCCTGCAGGTCAGGGCCAGAGATGGGCACTATGTGGGAGGAGGGGCTCTGCTATCTCTTCAGCTGCCCAGTCAGAGCGCCTGTGCACGGCGCTCATCAGTTTACACAGGACCTTTTCACGTGGATGGTTCTAGCAGATGTATTTGGCGTGTGGCACCCAGGGGGCTCAATCATGCGGTTTCACCCTCCTCTTAGAGAAGGGAAGGAAACTTGGTTGGGGGGGGGCAAGTGACTTGGGAGGAGGGGGAGGTCAGCCAGGGAGTGGGAGGCAGAGGGAGCTGCTGACCTGGCCACACCTGGAGGTCAGGAGCTCCTAGCTCGGTCTGTGGCTCCTATCTGAGGAGCCGAGAGTCTGGGGGAGCCTGGAGGGCAGGCTTGCTCCTCTCAGGCAGGAAGAGGGCAGAAGAGATGAGGCTGTGCTGCGGAGGGCATGGCAGTGGAGGGAGGGAGTCCCGAACAGGGGCCCTGGGTGGATGGCATCCCTCTGTAGAAGCATGCTGCCCAGTTCCAACCGAATTCCATGCAGTTCTCCTAGGTGCCTCTCTTCTTTGGCTTTTTCTCCCCACCTTTCCCAGGAAGGGAGGGGGAATGAATCCCTGATCATTTCTCCAGTTCACAAATGGTGACTCAGGCCTCTTGGGACCACCAAAACAAGAAGTTTCCAACTCCGCTTCACTTCCCTGCTTGATAAATGAAAATAAGGTTCAAGTCACCAATCTGTCTCCAGGGCTGCAGGTGCCAGCCCATTAAGGAGGTGGGCTGAGGCTGCGGCCACTCTGCTGTGTGCGCCTGCGTGGCTCTTCCACCCACTGCATCCCTTTCCCCCTTCCCTCTTTACTCCCTTTTCGGCCTCCCTCCCTCCCTCAGACTCAGCACCTGAGGCCTGGCACAGAAATGGGGGGAAGGGGGTCCCACGGGGATGAGGAAGCCAGGAGTCCTGCAGCCTTTCACCCCATTTCCTATTAGGTTTCCCTCAGACACTTTCATGGATGGAAGTCCTGCCTCTCCCTTCCTCCCTGCATTTGTCTGTTTCATTTCTCTCAGTGTCCTCTTTGTGTCTTGGGGACTATGTGTCTCTTGTTCTCTGTCACTTTGTCTCTGTCCTTTCTGTCTCTTCTTATGTAGTTTCCTTTGTTTCTGCATCTTTTCTTTGCACACTCTCCTTCCCTGATACCTCTCCAATCCACCTACTCTCTCCACGGGCCCGCCTCACTCCCCTCCAGCTCCATAGTCTTTGCTGGGATCCCTATAACTGCTCCGAGCTTACACTTTGTCTCCAGCCTCACCCCATTCTCTACACTCACAGCAGTTTATCTAAAATGCACATTGGACCACATCCTTCCCTGGCTGAAAAAAATTTTAAGACTCCCTGCTGCCCTCGGGATTAATCCCAGACTCCTATTGAGACACACCAGGCCCTGATCAGATCATGTCTACCTCTCTAGACTCATCTCTCTTTAACCCCCTGGGCTGCACAGCTGTACACTACTCTGTGTGTGTGTGTGCGTGTGTGTAGAAACACACACAGAATGAGAACACACTTACCTAGAGAAGTGTGTTACACTTACCTAGAGAAAAAGAGACGAGAGATAGGAAGAGAAGGAAGAGAGGTACAAAGGGAGACAGACACAGGAGGAGATGCTCTGTTGGAAGAGGAATGCCTCCTTTAGATCTTAGCTTTCCAGGCCACCTGGCCCTTGCAGGGCCAGGTCATATGTGCAGGGACTTTCTACCTAGCCAGATTGACACTGGGACCTGGACTTCTAACCACCTTGACACACTGACTATCCTGGAGTGATCTTAGGTAGGAAGGAGAATGTTCTGATTGTGCAAAGTGAGAGGAAGGTCATGGTGTGGGGATACAGGCAGGTTTATAGGGGGCTGCAGGATGCTGGTGACTCTACTTCTTGGTGACGTAGGAGGTCGCTGCCTGTGGATTGTGTAGGTCATTAATGAGGGAGGAAAAAGGTGAAGACTTGGAGAGGTCTTGGAGGGTCAAATGGGCAAACACTGGAGGCCTGGAAGGCAGCACAGGGCCCCAGGTGATGACCATGAACTTGTGGCAGGGCCACCCGTGTGGCTGGATGGTTTCCTGCAGCAGTGTCTGGCGTATAGAAGGTGGGCAGTTGGACTGACCCAGGAGTGGGTTTCTCTCAGGGTGTGATAGAAGAACAAGATCAAAAGAAGACTGACAGAAGAGTGGATAATGTAATAGACCATGGGATCTTGGTGGGTTTGGGAAGGAAAGAAAGACAAGTAGGGCAAATTGGGAAAAGTTAACGGGGAAGCAAATGTTGCTGGTTTTAGTGAGACTGAAGAACAGATGTTGTGAAAACAGGAAGGTGAGGGGCCTGGAGGATGAGCAGCCCCAGGTCAGAGAGGGTGGACAGATTTGCCTGGTTCAGAGATGTGTGGTTCTGGGTCAAGGCACAGTACAAGAATCGTGGAGCAGTGTCTGCAGTGCAGTGCAGAGGATCGCTGAAGCAAACAGCCCACTCACAGGTATAGTGGCTTAAAACAACAATTTCTTCCCTCTTGTGCTCATCGTAGAAGTGCCAGCTGTCAAAATAAAGTTTCCAGTCACTTCGGACTTCTGACAGGAGTAAGACCTATCAGAGGCATTTGAATACACCTTCTCACATTCTCAAGAAGATTATGTCTTTTCTTCCTTCCAAAGAGCTGAAACAGAAGTACAATAGTCAATCCATACCCTTCTGAGGGGCTGATGAAATTCAGATTGTGTGAGAACATTAGGAAGCGCAGCAAACTGGCCATGTGGTCTAGGTTTACAGGAAGAGCTATGTCTTCTGTGTTGAACGAATACAACAGGAGAAAGCTAATGGTGAGCTGTTCCTGTGGACATTCACCCCAGTGAGGCGGTTATCCCTAGACTAAAGCTGGACAAAGAACAAACAAAGATCCAAAGCCAAATCTCAACAAGTAGGGAAGGGAAAGGGCAAATAGAAGAAAGAAACAATTGAGAAACTGCAAGAATAAATTTATCTTATATACAACTTTCATTAGAAACTTCAAATGAAAACAAAGCAGAGCCCACCATTGGTAACAACTTATTATTGATCCCAAGCCTAGAGTCAGCTGGGAAGTTCTGCCGATCCTGGCTTGGCTGATCTTGGCTGGGCTCACTCATGTACCGGAGGTCAGCTGGCTGGTCTCATAGGGCCTCCCTCGCAGGTCTTGGGTTTGACTGGCTGTTGGCTAAGGGTTTGGGGGTGACCAGATGTCTCTCATCATTAATCTCAGGCCCAGATTGAGAATGTGTACATCACCTCTTCTGCATTCTGTTGGCCAAAGAGAGTCCTAAAACCAGCCCCAAATCAAGGAGTAGAGAAACTGCCTCCTCTTCTTTATGGGAAGGGCTGAAAAGCACTGTTGCCACTTTTCAATCTAGCACAGTTAAGGTCCTGAGAGTTCAGGGGGTTAGGTGATCAGCTCCTACACTGAACTGACCCAGGATATAGACAGAGGTCCAGCTCTAAGTTCTTCAGAGAATGAGCAGAAGTGACACAGAGTGCTGTAGCTGACAGTGTCAGGAAGAACAGAGGTAGCTCAGGCTCTCAGAGGAGTGGCTGTGTGTGTGCATGTGTGGGGGGGCGGGTAGAAAAGATGTCAAACTCTGATGGGGTGAGGGGGTGGCAGTGACAATCCTGGGGAAGTTCCTGGTGCTTTGCAGAATCACAGCATTAGCAATTTCATACCTCTCTTTCCCCTGCCCCACCCCCGCTGCTGGTCCCTGACAGAAGGTCACTAGCCCATCAAGATGCTGCCCAGGGAAAGGTTGCTCCATCAGCTCTTTCTTATTGACTGGACTGTCTTCACTTTCTTTCACTCAACAAGTAATTATTGAGCATCAGTCATGTGCCAGGTTCCATGCAGGAAGAGAAAAGAAGACACAGTCCCTGCCCTTGGGGAACTCAAAACCTGGGAATTACAGGCAAGGTGTGTCTACAACATGAGCTCCCATGTGTGCCTGTATACACACACTGCTTCCCTGGCACCCACACGTGTTTTATGAATTAAAATATTTACACTTGCTCATTGAAAAATGCAAAACTTTAAACTAATCTTCATCTTTTACCTTTGTCTTCCAATCTCTGACAAGTCAGAATTTTCTAGAATAAAGAACAATATTTTTAAAAGTAATCACAGATTCTATTCAATGGCTTATTTGAAATCTCCCATATTCAGGCTGACTCTGGAATACATTTCCATAAACAAAGAGAACACCAGGAGCCCTCTTTTAAAAATAAAAAAAACACAAAATAACTGCAGCAGCAAAAATAATAATAACTTCCATATTTGTAATTTTGTAATTTTGAAAGTCCAAGCAGGTATGCTATGTCAGTTCTGTAAACAGCATCTTAAGGTTGGTCTTAGGGTCCCTGGGAGGTTTATGGGACCAAGTGTAGTTTTGTTTTGTTTTGCTTTTGTTTTCAAATATTTTATTTATTATTTTTAGAGAGAGGGGAATGGAGAGAGGGAGAGAGACATCCATGTATGGTTGCCTTTCACCTGCCTCCAGCTACAATCTGGCTGGAGACCTGGCTTGCATCCTGGTTATGTGTCCTGGCTGGGAATCGAACCAGCAACCTTTGGGTTCATAGGTAGTGTAACTTTAGTGCTGCCTTAACTGAAGCATAGGTTGGCAGGGTCTCTAGTGCAAATCAACTTTGGAGGGTCAGGATGAGCCCTCTGAAGGGAATAGATGCCTCTTCTGTCCCTTGTCCCATTGCTTCCTCCGGGGCAGGGCGGCTTCCAGCAGAGGGCAGAGCCAGGGCTGGCACAACTGGGTTCTGTGATTCTTCACAGTCAAAGTCGTGGCTGGTACCTGTGCATGAAGACCAGGAAGAGTCATTGACTCAGGAATGTTGGAATTGGAAGGAACTTGAGACCTCTGGGCTTCTGTTAACATCTGTAAAATGGGGTTTCCACTCACACTGGCCTTAGGGTTGTAGTGAAGTATAAATACTATTGACTGGGTGACACTGGGGCTGATGCCTTGTGGACACCGTGGATGTGAGGTGGGTGTCAAGGCTGTCAGTCCCCTCCCTCCTTCCCCAAGTGGGATCTACACGGAAACCTGTGGCTCTGAGCACCAATCCATGGTATCTTCTCATTTCTTTATCTCTGGAGACTTTGGCCAGGCCCCTAACTCCATGCCCTGCACAGCTACCAGGGTACTCTAAGCTTTCTCAACCCATGTTCCAGGGAACGGAAGATGATACCCGGTTACACCCTGAGCCGGCTCAGATGCAGAGGAACTTCTCTCTGCCCCTTCACTAACAGCGTCTGAGCTTCCGCCGTGGTGGACATCACGTGCTGTGCTGGGTATAGAGGCAAACTGGACATATTCTCTGTCTGGGTGGAGCTCACAGTTTGCTGGGGGGAGACAGACAATAGGTGATCCCACTGCAGCGTGGTACAAAAGGAATCAGGGGAGGAAAGGACATGGACCAAATGCCTTGGTCCTCCTGGGGAAATCTGGGAGAGCTGTGGGGGAGCCGGGGTTCCCTGGGCAGCGAATGTGGGGAAGAGCATTGCAGGTGGGAGCTGCCCACGCCCCAGCAGGGGAGTGTGGACAGGGGCTGTGTGTTCAAGGAGAGACCAGAACAGAAAATACCTGAGGGAGGCGTGGCAAGAAATAAGGCTGGGAAAAGTAGATGAGGGACATAGATAATAGAGGACCCCGATGGGACTTGCTGAGCCATCAGGCTTTATCCTGGGGGCCACAGGAAGCCATTGACAGAATTTTAGGAAGCACCCAGCATGTGCCAGGCTAAATGAAAGCACAGGCATGTTTGCTGTGCCTGTTTGCCACCCAGGCGGCTGCATCAAAGAGTGAAGCCGTGTGGCTAGCAGGCATGGCCCACTAACCTCCCCCTCCCCCTGACCCCTCTGCCCTCTCTGGTCTGGCCATCTCTTCTCAAGGCTCTTCCCATTGCTCACCCCCAAGCTGACCCCTTCCTGCAGGCTCAAGGGTGATATGAAGCCCTGGGATGTCTATCTTACCCATCGTTTGGTAATAACAAAGAGTAGAGTGTTCAAAGATTTGTTTTATAAGCCATGTTAACAATTCTGCTTGAACATGGCTACAAAAATCAAAAACAAGCAAAAATCAAAACCAAAAACATCCCCATGTCTAAGGACTAGGGGTCATTCTAGGCACCAGTCCAGACACATGTAGCTCCTCTCAAGTAGTTTTCACTTAGTGGGGGATGGACAAGGGCATGTAAGTTTATCCCATGTCGCAGGACCTTTGACAGGTACAGAGGGAAGCAGAGGGGACTTTGGGAGCTCCAAGAAAGGAACCTAACCCAGCCTAGGGTCCAGGGACATTCTAGGAGGCATCTTAGATCAGGTGCCCTGGAGACAGACTCTGAGCAGATTTGAGGGGAATGTTTCCAGGACAGTGTTCTTGGGGCCACACCTGTGGGCCCGAATGCCTCACATCCACCAGCCACTGGCTGTGGGCTACACCAGGGGGGAATAACTTGAGAGTAGGTGATGCTCCTATTTTTGGATCACTGGGGAGTAAGTGCCTTGATAGGGAGAGGGGTGCTTGGAATTGCATCACAGTGCCCCCTTCGGAAGGCCTCCCAGACATTGCTGCCTATGCCCAGACTTGAAGACAGGGGGGTAGGGATGATTCAGGTGACGTGGGTGGGGGACCGGAAATGGCATGGGCAAGGCCCAGAGGCCTCTCTCTTTGGGGAGGGAGCAAGTGACGGGGCTCCAGCCCAGGGCTCGGAGTGAGATGGTAAAAGAAGAAACTGGGTGAGGAAGGGCAAAATCAGGTTCAGAAACTTGACCTTTGTCACAAATGGCAATGAACAGGCACAAAAAGCTTATAATGTCATTTGTCCTCTAGATTCACCCCAGTGGCATAATGAAGAGGACAAGATCTATGGGAAGTGGAATAGTTAGGTGGTTTTGAAGTAAATCCTGAGTATTGGCAATCTGGTGAGGGAGAGGGGTTAGGAAACTGATCAGTTAGTGAGGAGTTGGATACGGAGGTAACTCTTCTGTTGCCTGTACTGACTCATGTGTGGTTTACGATGACTCATGAGGTGGGAATGGTTATTATTCCCACATTGCAGATGAGGACACAGGCTCAGGGAAGTTAAGTAACTTGCTAAGGTCACCGAGCTGGAAAGTGGTGGAAGCCTGCATCTAAACCCAGACTTCCTTGCTCCCAAATTTCAACCTCAGCCATTTGGATGGATGATGGTATTGCTTAAGAGGACATTGCTTAAGAGAGCTGGTTTGGGGGCACAATGGTGACATTTTGGACGTGGTGACCCTGTGCTCCCTAAGTCATCTGAACAGGGATGTAACTGGCTCTATGGGCCTAGGTCAGATAAGCCTGGATTGGTGCGGGAAATTTGAGGGCCAGTAGCTTTTAGGTGACAAACGGCACTTTGGGAATGGCTGAACTTACCCTCGGAGAAGGCTTGGAGAGAGAAGAGAACACAGGATGGGAGAGGAACCTGGAAAGGAAGAGAAAGGACGAGGAAGAAATTCCTGTCCAGGAGATTGGCCAGAGATTTGGAAGGAAACTTAGAAGCGTTGTCAGGGAAGCCAGAGGAAAAGAAGGTTTTGGGGTTAGAGGGGTTGCATTCCGCAGAGCGGTCCACTGAGATGGGGACTAAAAACCATCCTCCGTTCACTGAGGCAGAGATGGGACAAGCTCCTGCTGCCCTGGAGAAAATGGAAGACAAGCATAGATCCAAACACCCACTTCCTCCCCTTCTCTCTGCAGGAGCAGAGGTGAAGGGCTTTCGGGACGGAGTATCTCTTTGGAGATTGGAACACACACCCTGCTTTTCATTTCCTCCCGGGATTTCCCTAGCATCTCTCTGCTAAGATAGAAATCTGAGACTTGTCATCAAAAGTGGGAGACAGATCATGACAGCTTGTCCTCTGAAACCTGCCCACCGCCTCTGCACCTGGAGACCCCTGAGGCAGGCGAGGGGCGGCCCCCACCACATCTGATCCACTCTGCTCCTGCGGGCAAACACCTGGAGCCCTCGCGGCAGGCCCAGGGCTGTCCCAGGACAGAGCCCACATCTGACAATGGTGTGTGGCTGCACCCTATCCAGCCCTCACGCTATGCAGCCTGCCACCTACAAACACATGCATACATGCACACGCGTGCATACGTGGTGCCCACACGCACAGCCCTGCATTCCATCACCCGCTGTGCTGGGGAGGCGGCTGGGGTAGGAGAAACTGTACTGCTTTGGGATCCAAGCTCTCAGACTTCCTACAAGCTAAGTGTGCCAGCTACTGCTCCTTTGTGCCTTTTTGTTTCCTCATTTGGTAAAATGAGGATCCTTTTCTTTTTGAGGGTGACTGATAGGCAGTGACTAGCAATAACAGTACTAACTGTCATGAACTACAAAACTCTTCACACACGTTTTTTCATTTACTCCCCAGCGTGACCCCGATCCACTCCTCCAGAGCTCAAGCTCGGAGGCATCTTCTTCTGTTCCTTGTCAGCGAGTGCCACTCCCCAGGTAAAGCCAGACAGCCGCTTTCCTTCAGCCACGTATTAAAAGCCCAGTGCCTGGGCCTCCAAGGCCTCATTTCTCATCTTCCCTGACCCAGACCTTGGGACCTGGTGCCTGGTGCAGTGTGCTGTGTGACAGACATGTGCCTGTGTCCAGGAAGATGGTGGCGGATCCAGGAGGGCAGGGCTCAGGGTGTCTCACCTCTGAGCAGCTGCCCTATCTCCAGCAGCTTCTCTCCCCCTCCCCCCTCCCCAAATCCTAATTTCCAATAAGTGTTTGTGCAGTAGAAGCTAACCATGGAAACAGCAGCAGTTGTGGGAAGACCAGGAAAAGTTAACTGGAGCAGCTAACAAGCCCTGACTGAGGGCCATCCATATACCCAACTTTATGGTTGGGCATGGTTGGGGCAAGAGAGAAGGACACTTTGTCTCTGTTCTTAGGAGATGATGGACTGAATAATATGCAGGAAAAGTGGAGGTACTAACAAATGCAACCTTAATGCTGGCTGGGAGTTATACCTTAACAAGAAAATAAGGAGAAACCAGGGCAGACTTCCTGGTGGAGGAGGGGTTGCCATTGGCACCAAGTCTTTTAAGGACTGGGAAAAGAGAGGGCATTCAGAAACATGAGCGAGATTTATACATTCAAATGCTTTCATCCCTCTGGTTTATCCCCCACCCAGACCCCACGTCCATAATCCCCAGATCTTTGGGCTTCTGCCAGTCCCTGCAGTCTTACTTTCTACTGCTCTGGCAGGTGAGTCTTCCTACAGTTTCTTCATCATGTCTTTTCCACTCAATGAGTTATTGCCTCTGATGGCAGGGTCCCCCCCCCACTCCTGCCCCCCAACTCTGCCCCATCTGGCTAACTCCTGCCAATCCTTTAGTTTCATCTTAAAGACCACTTCCTCCAGCCCCAGGCTGGTTCAGCAGCCCTGCCTGGTGCTCTCACCACATCCTCTGTGCATCTCATGGCTTCCCCCAGCACATCACTTACCAGCCTTGCTGGTTATGTCTCAGTTCACTGTCTGCTGGCCCCGCCAGTGGGTAAACTCAGGCAGGCCAGAGTCTGTGCTAGTCCTATCTACCTTTGTAACCCCCAGCATCTGCACTCAGTAGGTGCTTAATAAGTGTCTGCACAATTAATGATTAAGTGCTTGATACATAGTAGCCCACCTTCTTCTTATCATTGCCTCCAACGTTCTTTCTGGCCAGCACCTCCACCTTTGCCGTTGCCTTTCGCCTTGATCTTCTGGGTCCTGGTTCTAGCCCCACCCCAGGAGGGAAAAGCCGTGTTGGGGCCCCTGGGAGGCTGGTGATGCCTTGAGAAGGGGGCTGTGAAAGCCACAACGGGCTTGATCCGGAGCGCTTGTCCCTGCTAATTATTACGGACAAGCCTCCTTATTGAACCTCGTCCTCTTATTGACATTCGGAGGCATGAGCCTAGGCTGTTGTTTTAAAGGCACTCATTAGCCACACAAATCAGTCCTGTTGACAGAGCGCCTTTGAATTAAGCATCTCGCCGTAGTCATTGGACAAGGAGCAATTTATAATGCCATTAGCAACGCTTTCGAAGGTTACAGGCATCAAAAATTGTTCAGCCGTAATTATTCTTAATGGATACAAGAAATAAACTGATGCAGGACAGCTTTTTCATTAGCCTTCAATCAAGCCTGATGGCTTTGAGAAATGTACAGTAAGTGCGTTTTGGGGAGAAATAATGATGTTACAGCACCTTTCCCAGGAAAATGCTCTTGGTACACAGCTTAACTTTTAATGGCCTTAATTTGACATAATTAAAAAAATTTTGAATTTGTTTTTTGAAGATCTTGAAATAAATTATTTCATTCCCATTTTTAACCCTTGGGGGAACTGGCACTAACTAGCAGGGAGGGAAGGAAGAAGCCAGGCTCTGGGAATGGAGGAGCTAAATGGAGGAGCTGGGGCTGGTAGGACAGAGGCCTCCAGAAAGCCCACCTGGTCTGCAGTTGTGAGAGGTACACCCCTTCCCCTGAGTTTGGAGTGACCTTGGGAGAAGAGATTGGGTTTCTGAGTAACCAGGCCCAGGGGGATTCAAAGTCAAGTCCATATCTACAGAGCCTGTTTGCATCACCCAGGAAGTGGGGCTCATATATGGAGGGAAAAAGGAATCCCACCCCTTGGGGCAAGGCAGGCTCAGGAAATAGCAAAATGGGAATAATCCCAGCTTCTGGGCTGTGGGATCTCAGGCAGGTGATGACATCTCTCTGAGCCTTGGTTTCTTCATCTGTGGAATGAGAATCCCTGAAAAGACACTACAGTTCTTCTGGGGTACATCATGAGAGTTTGAAGTGAGAATTGCTATGAGAGATGCTGGCTAGTACCTGGCACGTGGTAGATGTTCAGTCAATGGGTTTGTTTTGTTTTTAATATTTTATTAATTATTTTTAGAGAGAGGGGATGGGAGAGAGGCGAGAGGGAGAGAGACATCAATGTATGGTTGCTTTTCACCTGCCTCAGCCATGGACCTGGCTGGAGACCTGGCTTGCAACCTGGTTATGTGCCCTGGCTGGGAATCGAACCAGCGAACTTTGGGTTTGCAGGCCGGCACCTTATCCACTGTGCCACCCGCCAAAGCTCTCAATCAATGTTCATTCCTGAGGTCAGGGTTTGGTCCACCTTGCTGTGGTAGTTCCTCCTGGTCAAAGCTAGGGTACCAAAAACACTAGATAGGGACAATTATGTGTGACCCCAGATCAAAGGAAAAAAAATTGATGGCTTCTGAACTGCCTTTTAAGGGGGCAGTGGATGAGTTGAATTCCAGATCTTTTTTGTATGCAAATTTGGGGCAAAGTGAAATTGTTGGGACAATGACAGAGAGGACACCAAGTAGAAGGGGGTCAAGCATCTGCCTATCTATCTGCATCAGGTAGGACTCAGTTTCTCCCCCACGTAAATGCTAAACAAATCCTTTAAGTCTATCAGATTGAAGGTGGGGCAAATCCTAACTTGCCTGGAGTTCTCAAGTGTTTTGGTGTGGGCCTGATTGCACAGGAAGGCACTGATACGAAGGTTTACCTGAGCCATGCTGTGCACGGAGGATGAGACATGTTCACTGTCGTAATCACTAGCACTGAGTAGGCTTCCTCAGTGGTTCGCAGGCCTTGGTGATGGCAGACAGAGTAGGGTGGCCTGGGGTCAGGCCCGCAGACCCAGTGGCGAGCCTTAGCTCTGCACTGCCTACCATGGGACTTTGGATATGATGCCTCTTTCCCCCCGAGTCTCAGATCCCTCACCTGAAAGTGACAGAGCAGCTGGGAGGCACTGCTTCAGATTCCAGAAAAAAATTAAGCAAACTAACGGCTTCTCAAGATGCAATCGTCATCAAGCCTGCCCGAGAACAGAGGCATGACCAGGAAAAGGCTTAGAGACTTTCATGGCAGAAAGAGTCAATAGGAAGTACTCTGTCCACTGGCTTAGTGCCTTCCAGGATGCAGGACACACGGCCACTGTTTTATCCTAGCGGGGATGGCCTAATGCAGCATGGTCAACAGAAGCCATGGAGAGGCTCAAGGTCAAATGCCAAAACAGTGACTGGAAGCTGGCAGATCTGGGTTCTATTTCCAGCTTGGCCTTGAAGTCCCTGTGTGATCCTGTGCGAGTCAATTAATGTCTTGGCACCTTGTAGTATTCCTCTCTATAGCCTGTGGAATTTGGACTCAATACTCTTTCCTTTTTCCCTCTTCTTTTCCCTCCTCCCTCTCTTTCCTTCCTTCCTTCCTTCCTTCCTTCCTTCCTTCCTTCCTTCCTTCCTTCCTTCCTTTTCAGCTGCCAAATCTAATTTTCAAGCGTAAACTTACGTAGATGTCTAGTATATGAAATAAGTAACCATGGAGCTCATTTAGTTGAAGTGTGAGCGGGGTTCCTAGAACCTACCCCATTTAAGGTTCCTCTGCAGACCCATTAGGCTCCTTAGAACATGGATGACCCCTCACGAGATGGCCCTAGACTCCCCTTGACACTTCATCTCCTGCTATTTCCCCACTCACCCATCTGTCTCCCTAATACTGGCCAATGTGCCAGTCCCTACCTGCGCCATGCACTGTCACCCTCCCCTGCCTGTCTTCTAGTATTTCTCTCTTCCTGGAATGCTTTTGCTGTATTGCTTCTCCCACAAACTCCAACTCATCCTTTAAGACTCGCCTCCAGGCGACCTTCTCCAGAAGCTCCTGTGCCTCATGCAGAGTGAATCGCTAACCCCACTAGGCATCTATGAAGCTTTGTAAGCCAACTGATGAAAGATGGTCCAGTGGGTATTTTACAATAGCTACTGGGTCATGTGTCTTTCTTCCCAAACTGCAAATACCTTCAGGGCAGGACAGTCCCTGACTGAGCTTCCTGTCCCAGTGCTGGGCACTAACAGTGCAGCCTGGAGATGCCTATACACAACACAGAACCTGGCACACCACAGAAGTCCAGCCATTCTAGACTCTGGCACACAGTAGGTGCTTACCTAACATAGGTCCTGATGTATGCAGGTGGTCCCCCATCCTAAGCTATGGCACAAAAGAGGCATTTATGGGCACACAGTGGGTGCTCACTCAGCACAGGTCCTGGCCCTTGGGTGGTCAGTAAATGTTTACTAAATGAAATTTCCATGGGATGAAAGCCCAGTTCTGGGAATACTGCTGGCTTCTCCCCAGAGAAACCAGTCTTTTCCCTCCCTTCATCAATGGTCAAAGGAGTGAATGTCATCACTTGCTAAAGCCTGGGGTGGTCAGGGCAGCAGTCTGAGGTGGTGGGAGAGGTGCTGGGGTGACGAGCAGATGCTGCTTATCTGTTCTCAAACTATTACTCCCCGCCACCCTCCCGGCTCAATCTGCATTTGGACTTCTCCTGCTAAACACCAATATCTGCACAAATTCTTCAGGCTGACTGCCTCCCTAGCCCACGGGCTGCTCTGCTGGAGCTCCAGATGTGTGATAAGGCAGGGAAATACATTTTCAGTCCACTAAGTCATCACACTTTCTGACAAGAATGCTCAGGCACGTGCAGATCTCTGATGACAAATACCGCCTTCACTCAGCAGAGGGCTTCAGAAGCTATCCCAACCGTCACCCAGTTGTCAGGTGTCAGTTCATCCCCATCTTCACATCCTAAGAGGCCCTCTGAGGTGCTCTGGGTCCCAATGCGGCAAAATAGCAGGATCGGTGGTCCTCAAGCTTGTCCTGCCTCAACTGGATCTGTGGATCTGTGCCTCAACTTCCCCACCTATCCAATGGGGGAAGGATGCATTTCAAAATCTCTAAGGGACTTTCCAGCACCAAGACTCTGTGATTCACTTACTTTTCTGCCATGAGGAGCATAGAATGGCAGAATGTCATCACTGAAATATAAGGGAGACCTCAGCATCTTGGGAAAAAGTAGTAGGAGTGGCTGCATTCCTAGAAATAATAATAGCAGCTCCCACTTTTCCTGAGTTATTTCACCTGTTTATAGCTCTGGAATCAGGCAGACCTGGATTCAAAGCCCTGTTGTATTCTGACTAGCTGTGTGACCTTGGACAGGTTACTTAACCTCTCTGAGCCTGAGTTCTCTCCCATGACATAAAGGGATAATAAGAATTCAATGAGATGATATAAAGTACGTATAACATGGACTTAGAATACTGGAAGCATGAATACATTTTGCTTTTTAAAAAAAGAATCAATGTTAATAATGATCCTTATAATACTCCTTATAAAGTAATGATCACTATCCTGATTTTACTGATGAGGGAAATGAAGGACGGAGGGGCTGAATCGCTGGCCAGATGGTCAGAGTCTGGGTTGTCCCCAGGACTACCTGACCCCAGGTTCAGGCCCTCGTCCCTCGCGCTGTGCAACATTGCAGGAAGCCCTCTGCCCACTCGCTCTGTAGCCCTTGCTCAAAACCAGCTCAGCCAGCTGACCCTGGTACTTAGGGAAATGAAAGTGGCCGGCTGAAAGCTGGGGAGTTTGATGGGATGGTGGGGAAGCAGCTGGCCTTGGGGGCGCTGGACCCCTGAGGGGGTGGGCTGGGGCTGAGGTGTGGAAGTCATCTGGTCACTGCAATTTGGGCTTTTCTTTGGGAAAAATGAAGTTGGGAAGAAAATAGATTGCAGTCTGTTACAGACCCAGTGGCTGCAAATCATTCTGAAGATTAGCTTTCTATGGGAAAATCTATATACTAATTAACTCCATGGCCTCTCTAACGAGTTTAAGCACAATAAGGCCTCTGAAAATATCGAGGCATTTTGCAGCTGCCTTAAATTTTACCTTGGGAGACATGCTCACAGCTCATGAGGCTGTTTGAGAGGTTCCAGAATGGAAGGGGAATCTTAAATGATTCATTTCCAAGGGCAGGAGGTGGGGAGCTGTGACTTTGGTTTATTGCAGAGGGAAGCACAGAGCTCCGCGCTTGTTGGGGTAGATGGAGGCCCTTGCCGTGGTGGCCTTGGTTGGCACCTGGGTGTGGCTCAGTATCTCCCACTTCTCTAAACTTCGTGTCCTCAGTGGGAAGATTGTGAGGCCATCGCTATGTCTGGCCAGGGCAGGCTTCCTGGAACTTGGCCTTGGAAGTCAAGGCAGGACCCTTCCGCTGACTTGCTGCAGCCCCGGTGGGACAGCGCTGCTCTGGCCAGGGGAGGGAACCCACACACTCCCGTGTGTGGTGCAGGACATGGGCCCACCAACAGAGTCCCTGGGTGCCTTAGTTTCCCATGAGATTACTCCTCCTACAGTGCTGCCCCCAGACCACTGGCCTTTGCCCAGCACTGCTTTCAGATACTGGCTTGTGCACGGAATAGCCAATATAGCTCAGCTCAGCACAGCACACACGTGTTTTCACCTGAGAAGGCACTTGCATACCCAAGAATACCCATGAACAGCCACATGGATGTGCAATCATGCCTTGTGAATCCTGCACTTGTGTATATGTAAAAACACACGTGCATGAATGCACATTCGCACATACATCCTCATCTACCTCTGTGCACAGCAATCGGGCTGGAAATACCCCTGTTCTTATCCCCTGGGAGCACAGACCACCAACCCACAGCCCCCAGATAAGCCTGGGGTAAACCTGAGCATGTCACGCTTCCTGAGGCAGGAGCCCAAGGGCCCTTCTCCATCCCCTCCAGGAAAGTTACGCTAGTGCCCCTCACTAACACCTTTCATAAGTCACCAGTCCAGGGGTGGTTCTGAACAGAAATCCCTACAGGGCCTGTTCATGGTCCAGACATCGGTCCAGATGTCTGGCCTGCCACTGCCCCCTGGCCTCAGTGGTGTACGCTTTGCTCAGAACACACACTTCAGCCTTGGACACAGTAGACACTTCCTCCTCCTCCTCAAAACACCTTCTTGCACTTGGCTTTCTAGACATAGATTTTGGGCTTTTCTCCCACCTCACTGGTCACTCATTGGTCCTCTTCGCTGATTCATCTCCTCCCAGCCTTCTAACTGTGGCCCCTCCTCCTGTCTCTCTTACCCTTATTCCCCGGTGATCTCATCTAGTCTCTCGGCTTAAAATGCCGTCTTGAGTTCCTGACTTCCAAACGTATGCCTCCATTCCTGAACTGTAACTCCTAACCCCAGACTCAGACACCTACCACCCCCGAACCTCCTCTTGGGTATCTGATGGTGTCTCATCCAAACACGTTACCAGTCGCAGAGGCCAAAAAGACTTGGAGACCACCTGTCACATACATGGGGCACACCCTGGTCCAAGTGACCATTTTATCACACCTGGGTTATCGAAACAGCATTTCTTCACTTCCTAACTGATTGTGCTTCTTCCACCCCCAGCCCTCTGCAGTGTAATCTAACCCAGCAGCCAGAGAGAGACTCAAGAATTCAATGCATATCCTAATTCTCTTGTGCTCAGAACCTTGCATCCCAAGTTTCACTCAGAAAACAAGCCAAAGCCTACAACGATCAGGCCCCCTGGGATCCTGGTCCCCCCTTGGCCTCCCTGACTTTGTCTCTAGAGACCCATCTCTTGTTCACTATCTCAGCCCTTTGCACCTCATGCCCCATTGCCTAGAACACTTTTCCCCAAATACCCACAGGGTTCCCACGCTTACCTCCATCGTGGCCATCTTTTTTGAGGCCTGCCTCCCATCCCATGCCAGGCATCTCCAAGAGTGCCTGTATTGGCTATGCTTGTTTTATTGCTTCCCTCACCTTCAGTTAGAATGCTTGCTCCTTAGGAGCCATAGTCTGTCTGCTTTGTTCCCTGAACAACCCCAGTGGCTGCCCATAGGGGAAGACATCAAAATGTATTTATTGGATGATTTTTAACCTCTGTGAGCCTTGGTTTCTTTGCCTGTAGAAGTGGTTTGTTGGGGGAATTAAGTAATGTCATTCAACACCCCACACTGGTGCCAGAACAACGCCCACTCCCTTCTCCTGTGAGCTCTCTGGCTCCCTCAGGGGAAAGAGTGTGGTGCTGGGTGGGAAGACAGTGTCTGGGGCCCCCACCCTCCGCCCCTGGGGCCTCCCCAGCCCATCCAGTGGGGAAATTTCCCCGGGGATCATTTGTTTCCTGGCTCCCTTGGGCCGTGAACGCAGAGGGAGCTGGGGGATGGGAAAGCACAGGTCCACACCTGCCCTGCAGACGCCAGAGAGAAGAGCATTGCAATGGTGGGAAAAGCAGTAACTCGAAAGAAGAAATTTGCTTCACAAATAGTGAAACAGATGACTTGAACAGTTCGTGAGAAAGAATTAGGAAAGAGCAGTAAGACACGTATTGAGAACACTTTTACTAAAAAGCCGGCAACAGCAGTGCCGATGTTTGCCTAATGAAGGTGCAGCGAGGAGACGAGAAGACGCAGTTTTTCTTCGAGGGTACATTATTGTTGTAACATGGCAAGTTTAAATTAACTTTTCCCCCTCTAAATTGCAGCGCAGGCACAAAACCAGCGCAACAGGAGTCATAGTTCTATTTGCTCTGCAACAGTATACATGGTATTCTTTTTCCATTAAGGTGAAAAGTGAAAGCAGAGAGAACTAGGCAAAACTGTGACTGGCTGAACAGGAGCCAGCCATGACCTAGAATTGCAACCACAAATAGGTACAAGTGTCCCTGGCTGGTGGCACAGTGGATAAGGTGCTGGCCTGCGAACCCAAAGGTCACAGATTCCATTCCCCAGCCAGGGCACATAACAAGGTTGCAAAACAGGTCTCCAGCCAGGTCCGTGGCTGGAGGCAGGTGAAAAAGCAACCACACATTGATGTGTCTCTCCCTCTCTGCCTCTCTCCCTTCCCCTCTTTCTAAAAATAATGAAATAAAATCTTAAAAAAAAAAAAAGGTACAAGCGTGCCTGGCTCTTCCCTGTCTCTTGGTAAAAACAACCACCACATCAAAACACCCCACATTTCATTAGGTTATTAGGATCCTCTGAGCTTAAAGGTGTGGCTTCCTAAGCAGAAAGTGGCTACAGTTGGCTACTTAAATTTTCCTTTACCTCCCTCTCATTTTCTCCTTCATTTCCTCTTCCCTCCTTTTCTTCTCCTTCCTTCCATTCATCCTTCCTTCTCCCCTCCCTCCCTCTTATTGACACTCGTTTGCACTACCTTTGCATGATGCTTGAGCTGCAAAGATAAACAAGCTAAGTAAGGGCTTTGATCCTTTATGCTCCTACAAGAGCATAAGTCTTGTAGGAGGCACATTTGGGAATCAACAACCACAGCCTGTCACAGATGTTGGTGCAAAGGTCTGTGACAACCCAGAAGAGGAAGGCTTGGAAGGCTTCACAGAGGAGGTGACTTCAAGTTGTGGCTGGAGGGATGAGTGGCCAAAGGGAAGCTTCCAGGAAGCAAGAAAAGCAGGTACAAATGCATGGAAGTTAAGCTTGTGTATTTGGTTGTGTGTGTGTGTTTCTCTGTGTGTGTGTAACTCTGTGTGTATGTATGGTGTGAGTATGTCTCTCTGTGTATATGTGTACATGCATATTTATGTATTCACACCTGGTGTGAGCATGTGTGTGTATGTATGTTGTATATGTCTCTCTGGTGTATGTCCGTGTATGTGTCTCTGTGTATACATGTATGTCTGCATGTGTATGTTTATGCATGTGTGTCTGTATGTGGGTCTGATGTATATGTGTGTATCTCTGTGTGTTTGTATGTGTATATATGTCTTGTGTGAGTATGTATATAAATGTCTGTATGTCTGTATGATGTATGTATATATGATGTGTGCATGTCCGTATGTATATATATGTTTGTGTATCTGTATTATGTGTGTCCATGTGATGTGTGTGTATGTCTGCGTATGAGTATGTGTACAGTGGAGAGTGGGCCTGAAGAGGTTGGCATGTTGCTGGGGACAGCCCTGCCCTTTGCCTCAGGAAACTTTTCTCTGGCTGGGTTCCCCGTAGTCACTTCCCCATGACTGAAACGAGGCCATCCATGTGATGGGGACACTCCTCAGAGGCCTTGGGTGGCCATGCCCAAGAACCTTTCCTGTCCCTACACAGTATGGAGGGAGCTGGAATCCCCGCCTGACAACCCCCCCACCCCCCACCCCCTTTCCCTGCCCTTGGTGCTTAGAGATTTCAGGCCATACAAAGGTACCGCCCATGACTCCTATCACAGAAACGTTTCATGTCTTGGTGTCTCCTGAGACCTGGGAGAATTCCTTTGGATTCACCAAGAACAGGCTGGGCCACCAATGGTCTGGTGGCTAGCACCTCGGGGACACTGGGCCAACGGGGTGGACTCTGATCCTCAGTGAAGGCTTGTCTGCTCCCAGCGTGCTTCAGGGCGGTAGAAAAGCCACCAGAGGCCTCTGGAGCTGGGCCCCAGCCTTGGTGGTCCCAATTGCTCTTCTGAAGTGGCAGCAATAAATGAGAGGGGGCCCTGAGAGGCCAACCTCCCTTTTCCTCAGGCCTGGACCTGCACCCTGGGAAGTTGCTTCCATTGTGATGAAGAGGTGGCTTCCTCCTTTTCTGCTCAGTAAGGGGGTTATGACCATCAGAACCCATGGCCATTGCCACAGAAGCTGAGGGTGAGAAGACTGAGGTGGAGTCTGGCACTCAGGAAGCACGGGTGGATGGTAGCTGTGAGCCCGGGAGCATAGGGACCTCTCTCTCTGTCTCGCTCCCAAGTGCACACCGTAGAGTCTCATGCTCAGGAAGTACTTGGGTGAATATTTATTGAATGAATGCACTCGTGCATATAAGAATGATTTAATGAACTGTTCCTTCAGCCCCTCCAATGAGCCTCAGTTTCTCTTAGGGCCTTAATTTCATCTTATTCTGCTCCTCTGAGCTTGAGCCTGGCATGTCCTTCCCAAGGAGCCAGGCTCAGGGTCCATTCCTCCCCTCTCCTGTCTAAGGCCAATGTTAAACTCATTTATGCCCAGAATGTACTTCTGCCCTCTTTCCTATTGCAGGCAGCTGCACATTGGCTGACATGTCTTATGTGATTCCCCAGATATTTTATGAGCAAAGAGTTTGAAGGACCTCAGATTGCACTTCCAAATTAGAGGGTTCACTGTTCCTGGCAGGCAGGAAACTCTACAGAAGCCCCACCATGCCTTGACTGTGAGGACAGCTTGGGGTGTATCATTGCCCCAATGTGCAGACACACAGGGTGGCCTGCCCCGAGCCACTTAACCAGTAAGACTGGCTAACAACAGCTCTAATGTTATAACTGGCTGAGGGCTTGGGAGTTAGCTGGATCCTGGCTTGGGCACTTCGGTTTTTGGAGCCTCAGTTCCCTCCTCTGTAAAAGGGACATATTTCCTACTTCACAGGGCTTCTAGGTAGATTCAAGGAGCTAATGTCTATCATGTGCTCTGAAGGGACTTTGGGAGCTAGAGAGTACTCGGAAACATTGGCCATTCCTATCATCCGCTGCGTACTTCCTGCAGCCCAGACCTAGAGCTAAGTATCTCACAACAAATCGAAGGAGTCATACAGGGGAGACCCACTGAGGCCTGGAGTTGCTTAACTCCTGCTGGTGTGGACTTGGTCCCTGCTCACTGCGATGGAGTGGCCTCCCCGGGAACCTGACATTGCAGTCCCTCTGCCTACGGTCCCATGAGAAACAGCACCCGGTGTGGTCAACAGACAGAACAACCGGGTGGTGGGAAAAGAAGCTGTGGGCCAGCTCCTGGGGCTGCAGTGGCCTGCGGCCCACCTGAGCTCCACAGGGAAGAAAATCGGGCTGGAATCTGAAGACTGGCTGGAGGCAGAGCCCCCGCCTACCCCTCCCGGTAGCGGCAGCGGCAGCAGCAACACTTCTTTTTAAGTCAAATGTTGCCTGCAAGTCATTGCTTCGGCAATTACCTCTGAAACCCATTGTTTCCTCAGCCCCATTAACATGTCAGCTCCTGGCAGCCGCTGACGGGGCAAACACCCCTCCGAGGGCTGCAATTCAATTTAAGATCACCTCCCCTGCACAGGCAGCCTCGGAGCCGGCCCATCTCCAGATTTCACCAAATCGAGCAGAGAGTCTCAGGGCGCAGTTTGATCATGCTGCTTCCTAAATTAAAAACAAAATTGTAAGTGTTAAACATCTTTAACAAGTCATTAAGCCCCAGCCATAATCCGGAAAAAGTCCCTTAATGAGTAATGACATATGTTGTGAGCGCAGTTATCTCCTAATGTTGGATGCGGAGATGGTGTGATGAAATGGCACAGTGCTCAGAAGGGATGGATCACTGCTAATGGCGGGATAATTCGAGGCTGTTGGGCTGAGGACCCTGGAGGGCAAGGCGGCAGCCTGAGCCAGGCGGCCAGGCGGCCTCACCTGCATGGGGCAGTCCTCAGTCTCCCCACCTGTCCTGGCCCTGGAGCTTCTCCTCTGCACCCGAGGGCTGCTCTGCCCCAAATTGCAGACTCAGCTCTGCTCCAGATCTGCCCCAGGACAAGGTGTACAGGAGTCCAGAGGCAGGGGACCAGCACTCAGGCATTGTCCCATGGCTGTGGGTCGTCCTAGGCTCTCCCTGAGTCCTTACCCCCATCTTGGGGCCCTCGGTCCTTTGTTCACATGTTGAGCTCCTGACCTGCAGCCTGGGCCTCCAGGTACTCTATGCTCCAGGATTCCTGCCTCCGTGCTCTGGCCCTGCCTGACTGCGTAGCTGGACCCCTGTTGGATATTTATTCACTGCCAATATAGTTTCAGACACATGAAGGAGGTAACTAGCTCGCCCTCACCTCCCAAGTCCCAAATCTCAGGAGAGAGAACATGTTTGCCCAAGCTTGTGTCATTTGGCTGCTCTTACAGTTGTTGGGTGGGGCCCAGCCACAGGGTGATGAAGAGTCCCCAGAGAATAGGACTTCCTTTTTCCTCCTTGGACTTCTATGACTTCAGTCCCACACATCCCACTCACCCACCCTTGTCTTCCTTGCTGTGTCTTACTTCTGTGGTTCTTCCATGCATGACAGCTGGAGGGTATCTTGGGTCAGAGAATCCAGAAGACACTAAGGGACAAAGAGGTCAGAAGGCATTTTGCGCAAGGTCATCTATCTAGAAAGTAGTGGAAAGGATATGAATTCAGACTTCAGAGCCAGGGGCTCTGACTCTAAGAGTCAGGAGAGTCTAAGGTAGGGAGAATATATATATTTGTTTGTTAGTTTACTAAAGCCCAGGCCTATATAAATATTTGAGACAGTCTAGCTAAATACTAACACAATGTTAGTATTGTTCCCCAATACTGTTTGTTCCCCAAACAGAACCAAGTGTTTAAGGTTTTTGTTTTTTTTTGTTTTTTAAATTTTACTCATTATTTTTTAGAGAGAGGGTCAGCGAGGGAGAAAGAAAGAGAGAGAAACATCAATGTGTGATTGCCTTTCACCTGCCTCAAGTCGTTTAAATTTTAACAGCAAATGAAACAGTTGGGATCTTGGTCCCAATGGAACATCGGAGGGAAACGAGGCCGAGAGAATGGTCTTGTCCAAAGTCACTAGGCAAGTTCTTGGAAGTCCATGCCCACGCTGCCACCGGAACCACGCTCTCCTGTTTCACAGCAGTCTGCTATTTTCATGAGAGCTCAGGAAAACTTCTCACTGTGCAGTTTACTTAGAAACAACAGAGAAACATCATAGAAGAGGATCGATTTCTGTCCATGCATTCAAAATGAGACACTTACAGGGGTTCCCTGCAGAGTTCTCTTGATTGGTGCCAGAAGGAAGCCGCATTGCCCATCAGTGGCTGGGGGGTGTCGGCGCATCCAGGTGAGGCCTGGAGGGAGGTGGAGCCTGCCTCAGATGCAGGAAGCTCTCGGCTCGGGCTGGCTTCTGCCAGGCCTCCTGACTTCCAATTCCATTTCTGGATCATATCGTGCCATCAGTCCTCAACTCGAGGTCTGACCCATATCTTTGATCCTTTTGTCTCCATGACTCCTTTGGACCCAAGAACTTCTTGGCTGTCCTGTGCTTGGGATCACTGCTACCTTACTTGGATGACTTTCCAAACTGGGCATGTGCTAGAGGCTCAGAGGTCATCACTTGGCTACACGCCTAGCGCTGTGAGCCCCTCAAGGGTCTTTGGTGTCAAGGTGGAGCCACCAGCTTACTGTGACAATCAAAGGAAGGACACTGAGACTGAGTCACAGGCTGGGGACTGGACTGAGAGGGGAAATGGCCGCCAGCTGCAGCCCAGTTGAAGTTGGCTGTGTGACCTCAGGAGAATTCTGACCCCTCACTGAGTGTTCAGTGGGCTGGGCTAGGATACGTTCCAGCACACACACCTTTGATTTGCTGGACTGAGTTCTGTATATTCTGCATTCTCTTCCACCTGTCTACCTGCGGGGACGTCTCCGTGGGGATGGAAAATGCTACTCACAGGAGAAAGCAGACAACTAGGAGTTTGTGGTTCCTTGGGTTCCAAAGCGCATGGGATGAAGTGGGCTTCCCGGAGCTGTCTGGTGCTCGCAGCACGCTGGGCAAAGGGCTTGTCAGCCACCGTAGAGCATCCTCCCAGCCTCCGCCCTACAGCAGCTGCTCCCCTGCTCTGGGACCTAAGCAGGGACAAGAAAGCCCTCTTTGTTCAGGGCAGACAGTACAAAGGCTTGTTGCCATAGCAGCGACAGCCATTTCCTCTAGCTCCAGCGGCCTGGGCTCAGGCCCTGAGAAGCTGGGAGCAGAGGTCAGCCTTGTATGTGGGGGGTCTGAGTCACCGAGACCCCGGCAAAGCACCAGTGGAGGAATAAGAAGTTGGCAGTCACCAAGGCTGCCTTGCTGTCATCATCCAAAGCTGGGCTGGGGGGCAGCCAGGGGCTGGGGCAGAGGCCAAGGCTTGGGGACCCAGCTGCTGAAACAGGGCTCCCTGGATGCTTAAACCTTTCATAACCAGGCAGGCATAGGAGTCTGGCTTTGCAGGGCTACAAAGCCCTGGAGGAAGAGTGGAGAGGGCTAAGGAGTGTGATGAGTGAAGGAAGGAGATAATGGTCCTGGCCCTGTCAGTCCCTGAATACTAGGTCTGTCCTGAAAGTATTGGCCAGGCAAGCTGTTTTAATTATATTGACATTGGCTTGATACTTTCGGGACAGACTTCATTAATTAGGCCAAATAATTTAGAGAGTCCTAAACTTTTGGAAAGAAAGAGTCTAACAGCTTCTCCTGGTGGCTTCTCTCTCCTTTATCTATTGAGACATCTGGGGAGTAGGGCTTGGTGGAGGGAGGCTGGAAGGAAAAGCATAGATTCCAGGATGTTTTTTTTTTTAAATATTTTATTTATTATTTTCAGAGAGAGGGGAAGGGAGAGAGGCAGAGAGGGAGAGAAACATCAACGTATGGTTGCCTTTCACCTGCCTCCAGCTATAGACCTGGTTGGAGACCTGGCTTGCAACCTGGTTATGTGCCCTGGCTGGGAATTGAACCAGCAACCTTTGGGTTTGCAGGCCGGCATCTTATCCACTGTGCCACCAGCCAGGGCAGATTCCAGGACTTTTAGAAACTGAAAGGGAGGTGAGCACCTGGCTTTTCCCTGGCAGGGAAAAGAAGTGCTCTGTGCTCTGAAGTCACAGACAAAATTCAGCCTCAGCTCCAGCAGTTACTGTTGGAATGTGTACAAGATTCTTGCCTCTTAAAACTTCAGTTTCCTTCTTTGTGAAATGGAACATTTTCTCAGGGTGGTTTTTTGTTTGTTTGTTTGTTTTTGAATAAAAAAATAAGATAATGCATGCCCATCCAATAAAGAGATATTGTTGACCTACCGGAAGCACTCAATAAACAGTGGTTACTAATAGTTTTATTATTAGGTTGAACCCGATAAAAATGCCATTTTTTTAAGTCATAAGTGGCTATATATGAGCAGTTTTATCTGGTTCCACCTAATATCAGTGTGTGTGATGACCCCATGTCTGGCTGAAGCCATTTGCTTCCTGGGTAACCTCCGGTGAGGCACTCCCTTTCTGGTGTGTGAACCAGGAATAGGAAAGTGTTTTGTGGATTCTATGAACTAAAATAGGCAAAGCACTTAGAAGGATGCCTGGCCCAGAGCCAGTGCTGAATGAATGTTGGGTAAGTGAATAAATATGGTCAACTTGGAGAGGATTATAATTCTCATTTACATGAGAGGAAATAGGGATTTGCCCAGGTCACACTTTGGGGCTGGAAGCCAAGCAGTAGTAACTCTGAGTCCAGTGACGGCTCTTTCTATTGACCAGCTGCTTATCCTCTGCAGCCTCCTGTTCTGTCCATCCTCGTCCATCTCTCCACGATGATGATCATCTGTCTGTCTCACCAGCTGGTCAGCTAGTCAGCCAGCCACAACTCATCAACCAACTCTAACATATACTTATTCATTTCTTTCCTTCCTTTCTTCTTCCTTTCTTCCTTCTTTCCTTCCTTCTTCATGAGACCAACTTCCATTGGATACTTGAATTTGGTCGAAATGATCTAGAACCCTGGAAATCAGTTTTTTTAAAGTCAGTATCATCTACATGCAATAAGGCTCACCCCTATAAGGATGTAGTTTGATGAGTTATGACAATGCCATATAAATGTCTAGTCATTGCCACAATCAATATATACATTTCTATCACCTCAGACCCCCCAAATCTTTTGAGCCCCTTTGTAGTCAGCCACTCCCCTTGCCCTCAGTTCCTTGTTAGTTTCTGATCTGTGTTCTTTCCTTATAGTTTTTGCCTTTTCTAGAGTATAATGGGAACAGAATCAAACAGTATGTAGCCTTTTGAGTTTGGCTTCTTTCACTCAGGTTAATGCATTTGAGATTCATCCTTTTGGGTATATGTGTCAGTATTATGTTTATTTTTATTGCAGAGTAATGCTCCTTTGTATGCGTAGACCACACTGTTCATCCATTCACTCACTGAAGGACATCTAGGTGGTTTCCTCTTTTGACAGTCATGAATAAAGGTAATGTAAATGTTTGCATATAGGTTTTCATTTCTCCTGGGTAAATACTTCGGACTGAGATTCTGGTCCATTTGGCAAGTTATGTTGAATTTCATAAGGAAGTACCAAGCTGTTTTCCAAAGTCACTATATCATTTTGCAATCCCATCAGCAACATGTGAGAGTTTCAGTTGCTCTGAATCTTTGTCAGCACTTGGTTTTGCCTGTTTTAAAATAATAAGTAGTCATTCCAATAGGTGTGTAATGCTATCTCATTTGAGGTTTAATGTACATTTCCCTAATGATTAATAATGTTAAACATCGTTTTATATGTTGCATTTCTTTACCCCCATCCATTTGTCTTCTTTGGTGATATGTCTTCAAATTTTTAAATCTATTTTAAAATTGGATTGTTTATTTTCTTATTTCTGAGTGTTAAGGGTTCTATAGTTCTTTATCAGATACGCTTTGTAAATATTTTCTTCCAGTCGATAGCTTGTTTTTTTTTTTTTAATTTATTAACAGTGTTTTTCAAAGAGCAGAAGGTTTTAATGTTGTTGAAGTACAATTTATTACTTTTTTTCTTTCATGCATCATAATTTTTGTGTCACATCTGCAAAGTTTTTTCCTAACCTAAGATCTTTGTATTTTAAAAGACACCTCATAAGATCTATGATCCATTTTGTGTTCATTTTCATATATGGTACAAGATAGGGACCAATTTTCTTTCTTTTTTGTTGGCATATAGACATGCAATTGCTTCAGCACTATTTGTCAAGTTACTCTTTCTTCATTGATGCCTTGGCATCTTCGTCAAAAATCAACTGACTGCATATGTAGGAGTTTATTGCTGGATTATTATTTTGTGCTGCTGACCTTGTGCCTAGTCTTTCCCCATTACCAAATGTTTTGATTGCTCTAGTTTTGTAATAAATCTTAACTCAGGTAGTGCAACTTCTTCAACTTTAGCCTTTTTTTCTTCCAAAATTATTTTGCTTGTTCTAGTGCTTTTGTTTGTCATGTAAAGTTGAGACCCAGTTTCTTTATTTTTACAAAAGTTTCTAATATTTTGGTAGGGAGTTTGCTGAATCTATAGATCAATTTGGGGAAAATTTATACCTTTACAATATTCTTCCAGTCCATGAACACCACACATTTCTCCACTTCTTTAGTTTATATTTTAATTCTTTATTTCACTTTTGTAGTATTTAGCAGACAGATATTGCAATACTTTGCTAGATTTGTAATAGTACTTTAAGTGTTTTGGTACTACTATAAATGGTTCCCTTAATTTTTTCATTTTAATTGTTTATTGCTGGTATATAGACTAATAGTTGGTTCATGTATTTTGACCTTGATAAGCTCACTTACCTGCTCTAGTAAGTTTTGTGCAGATTCTTGGAATTTTCTATGTAGAAAATCATGTCTCAGCAAACAGAGACAGGCTTACTTCTTCCTTTCTATCTGCAATATACATTTTTTCTTTATTTTTCTTGCCTTATTGCATTACCTATAATCTCCAGTACAATGTTGAATCATAGAAATTATTTTTATTTTTTTTATTTTTTAAAGTTAATTATTTTTTAGAGAGAAGGACAGGGAGGGAGGAAGAAAGGGGAAAGAAACATCAATGTATTGTTGTCTTTCACCTGCCTCCAGCTATGGACATGGCTAGAGACCTGGCTTACAACCTGGTTATGTGTCCCAACTGGGAATTGAGCCAGTGACCTTTGGGTTCAAAGGCCAGTGTCTTACCCACTGAAATTAATTTTTATTCCTCTCCTTTTTTTTTTTTTCTTGCTTCAAACTCTATTTACTCTATCAGTCTTTGTGATCAAACTTCTAAAATACATCCAGAATCTGAACACTTTTTACCATCTCTTCTGTCACAAGATCTATTGCCTGGATACAGCGACTGTCTTTTCACTGGTGTGCCTACTTCCCCTCCTGTCCCTTTTTGCTCCCTCCTCCACTGAGCAGCTGAAATCAAATTTCTATTCTCAGTACAACATCTATTCCAAAACTCAAACATCTAGCTATACCCTATAGTAGGGGTATAGCTAAAAATGAGTCAAACTCATTTTTAATGGGGGCCACATCAGCCTCACGGTTGACTTCAATGGGCCGATGTAATTTTAGGGCTGTATAAATGAAACTACTTCTTAATGGTTAATCAAGCCAGTTTAGAAATAAGGTGCCAGGCTCGGTAAAACAAGGTGGGGGGCCTGATTCGGCCCATGGGCCTGTGTTTGCCACCCATGGCCTATAGGGTCCTATAAAAGTTGGCTCCTGCTCCTGTCTCTGACTTCATTCCCCTCACTTACTGCCCCTTAATCATGGTAGCCTCCTTACTATTTCCCAAACATGCTGAATATAGTCTTACCTTAGGGCCTTAACACTTGCTTTTTTCTTTTAAACTGTTTTTCTTTGAATTCTTTCAGTTTAAGTTTAAATGTTACCCCCTCAAGGACTCCTTCTCTAACCATCTGAGCTAACAGAGGCCCGTCACCCTCTGGTTCATCATTCCTATTTAATCTTCTTCAAAATAATCTTATGTAAGGGTTTATTTTCTATTTCTTTCCACTAAAGGACAGGGAGTTCACCGACATTGTGCACCCCAGAATAGATCAATGTTTACTGTATGTATCAATAAGCAACTACGCTGTAGCTGCCCATTAAATGTTTGCTGACCAGCTTTTTCAGATCTATGATTTCATGAGTCTGGGTGAGATACTCTCACCAACTTCTCCCTCAACAAGCTGCACAAGCTTCTTAAGGGAGCTGTTGTCTCATACCTGTTGAGGTTATTTCCTGAACTCCCATGCACTCCCCGCCTGACAACAGTTTGACTCTGGTGGCCATTACTTTTTTTGTTACAGACAATTTATGTTCTCCTTAAGACAGGTCCAGCTTTAGTCCTTATGTGACTGGCGAGTAAGAAGGTGCCTTTACTGCAGTTGATTACTCCTCTTTCCTTTCGTCTTTTGAGACATTCCATGCAACTGGCTCTCCTCTATCTACCTAATGGTTCCTGTTAGGGGTAGGCTGTTGTTACTTTCTCCTTATCTTTAAATATCAGTGCTCTCTTCGGTCATAGCAGGAACTTACTACCTGTTCATCTCACCTTTTGCTTTTAATTACTTTCTTAAAAGCCATGTGAGTTGACAACTATTTACAGGACTCCCAGTAGGTGTCAGGCACTTGGAAAACACATGAGAAAGATAACCATGGCCTTTTTCCTTTTGAAACTCATAGATTAGAATGGAAGGCTGATGTTCACTGCTTCCTCACCAACATCTAAAGCAACGCCAGCCACTCAGCACATGTTTGGTAATGAGTGCATAATGGGGTAAAAAGACAAGCAGCAAGAACTACACAAGTCTTTAGATAATTATAATGATTATAATTATAAGTGCTGTAGCAAGGAAATACAGGGTGCTCTGGGTGTGCATATACCAAGAACCTAATCCAGTTGAGATTGGGATTCATGGGAAACCTTCAGGAAAAGACATACAGATTTAGCCATAAAGAATGAGCAGGAGTTGGAAAGTCAAGTGCAGATACTGGCAAATTAAAAGATCTGGTGGTGGGAACTTGGGGAAATTGCCAGCCTGATGGTTTCTGTCTCTCTACAAAATGTAAGAAAAGTTTGTCTGCTAAGAATGGAGGGGTGATTGGAAGTCTGAAGAGAGGTGAAGATAAAGTGTGGGCAATGTAGAACTGCACTTCCATGGAATAAGGTTTCCAGGCATTGCCCTTTGAAGTAGGTGATCATTGTCTCATGGTGACTCTAGGCTATTGAGTAGTATGATGTCTTCTGCACATTTAGCCTCTTGGGTCAAGTTGCAAAGAAGGGGAAAGTTGGGTTCATTCAAGTTTGGGTTCATTCAAGTTTGGGCTCTTGTCATGTGAGTATAACAACTGAGAGAGGATGGTCAAGGGAGTGGAGGATATTTGAAAAGAACTATAATGACAAACTATGGAAACTAAGCTAGATGAGCAGGAAAGAATAGTCAGGTATCAAAAGAACCTTGATTTGTCTTGGGGCAGAAGTGTGCTGAGTTAACAATACCCACCTCTCCACATAGCCCTTCTCATTTAGAGTGGCTTGTGAAACAGTTCTGGCCATGAGATACAAGCAACAGTTGCTGAGTGTGGCTTCTATGTGGGTTTTTAAAAGATTTTATTTATTGTTTTGAGAGAGAGGGGAAGGGAGAGAGGGAGAAAGACATCATTGTATGGTTGCCTTTCACCTGCCTCCAGCCACAACCTGGCTGGAGACCTGGCCTGCAACCCGGTCATGTGCCCTGGCTAGGGAATCAAACCAGCAACCTTTGGGTTTGCAGGTCAGTGCCTTATCCACTGAGCCACCAGCCAGGGCTCTATGTGGGTTTTTAAAGAGGAAAAACTCACCTGGGATGTACCTTTTGCTCTTTCTCTTTCTTTGTTCCTTGGATGAGATAGAGAGGCTGGAGGTAAAACTATTAATCTTGAGATTATGGTGTACCTACTAACCATTGCCACCATAATGCTGCAAAACAAACTTAGTATCTCATGAAACTCCTCAGCTGATCGAGGCAAGAATTGGGTGGGCCAGTTCTGCTTCAGGCTGCAGCAGCCTGGGTGCTGCTGCTTCAAGTGTCTCTTATCCTCCTCTGGGGCAAGTTCTTGGGGGCAATGGAAGACACCCAGGAGAGCAAGTGGAAATACACAAAGCCTCTATTAACTGTGACATGGTCATTTTATGCCTCATCCTATTGACCAAGTATGGTGAAACCCACAGCCACGGGATGGGGACATAATTCTCTTCTTTAGCAGAAAAAAATGTGAAGTGACCCTATAAAAGGCATGGTTACAAGGAGGGGAAGGCATTGGGGTCAGTAATGCTATTTACTACAATGGAGATGAAAGCCACCCTCAAAGCATTAAGGAGTTTGAGGACCTCCTCAAGCAGTCTGTATCTTGTGAGAGAAGGGAAAAGTAGGTCCCTATTTGGTAAAGCCATGTAGGTTGATTTCCATTTCATGCAGCTAAAGATAATTTCTAAGTTATATTTAAAAAGGAGGAAAAGGGAGGAACCAATGGCTTAGAGTTTCAATTAGATCAAAGAAGGGTACTCATAAAAATGAGAAGGGTAGAAAATGTGAGGGTGCAGGTCTAACATCACCTGAAAGGTGGGGATGGCGCACTCAGTGCACCAAGGACAGTACAGAAAGGGTTAGTACACTGATGTCATAGAGTTATATACCTGAAATGTATATGATGTTATTGACCAATGTTATTCAGTAAATTTAATTTTACTAAGAAAAAACTAGAATGGCAATACATTTCAATTGGAGAGCGGGTATTTTTAAAAAGTGATTTCAGAGGTGGTGTAGGTCCTGGTGGTGACAGTCCTCAAGTGTGACCAGTGGAGGAAATTAGAGGTGATGAGATCAAGAACTGACATGACCAAAAGGATTCCACACACACATCAAGAATGGGTTGGGTAGCGGGGGGTGGGGTGGGGTGGAGGCCAGGATCCAGGGTCTGAAGGCTTCCCCGAAAGAGGAAGTATGGTCAATGGAGAACTGGAACTAGAAAGGCTGATGAACCAGATGGCAAGGAGGGTCTTGAGGAAGATGGGGTAGCTATGAGGATGCCCATTTTATCTTTGTAGTGTAGGCTGACCCTGAGATTTGAACTCATACAACAACCCTGTAGACCTTTTCTTTTTATGGTACCCAGGCAAGTCCAAGTCAGCGTACCCTAGGCCAGGCTCCCGGGATTCCTCTGCACATCCACCTCTCCGTCTGCTCTCTTTCTTGGTGAATGACCTGCCACGGCTCACCCAAACCAGAAACCTGGGGAATATCCTAGAGTCCCCCCTCTCCCTTCTCAGATCATTGTCACAAACATGTTTCAACCCATCTCCTCTTCTCCTTCATATTCTATTTCAGGCCTCCATCCTCTCCCATCAGCTCCTCTGCCTCGTTCCTCTAACCGTGCTCCGCCTCCAGCCTCTCCCCGTGAAATCCATTATCCAACACCTCAGGGAACCACTCCAGTGTTGGCTGAATCTGAAATCACTCTGCACAAGAAACCCATCATGAAATACCTGCTTTGTCTCTCCGATTCATGAATATGGAAAAAGGATTCCTGAAACTAGCAGGAGAGGGGTGGGGGGCTAGCTACAGGGGAAAAGAGCTGGGTTGCTCTGGGGGTTCACCCAGAAAAGCCCAGGTTTGTCTAGGCTTGGGGTGAGCTGAGAGGTCAGACCCTCTTGTGGACGCCAACTGGATGGGCTCCTTTATTGCAGGGACAAAAACTGCCCTCGTAGGCTGGCTGCCTTGGATGTCCTTCGGAGGTCTGAGTGTGGGACAGTGAGCTGATGTCCAGCGGAGAGGCCTGGGGGAGGGGAGGCCAGATGGCAAGGTGGGAGGGGGATGAGAACAGTGGGGAGGGTTGGCAGCAGCTGGGAAGGATCAATGTCTTTTCCCTTCCCGTGTTTGCCTGTGTTGCTATCCCTGCGCAGATGAAAGAAATTCAAATAGTTATTGATTCTCGCTGAGGGGCGTGTGGGGATCTGGTCTGACTCCGTTACAGCTGCACCCAGCCCCTGCCTGCCCGCAGCCCTGCCCCCGGCCCTGCCTGGGCTCTCACCTCCAGCCAGCTCAGCCCTGCTCTGGCTCCTGCCCCAGCACCTACCCTAGTCTTCGGCTCAGGGTAGCCCTGTGCCCAGTTAAAAATACTTCCCCACGTACCCTTTTATTTACAGCAGCTGGTGTGAAGCAGTTCTGGCCAAGGCGGTAGAGCAGAAGTTCCTGGGACAGAAGCCTCAGCCCCAGGGGATGGGGACAGGTCGCAAACTGAGGGACCTGAGGACCAATCCCACTTTTCCCTTGGCCTGTGAGCTAAGAATGGCTTTTACCCTTTTAAAGGATTGTCAGGAAAAACAAAGAGGAGGATGTGACAGAGCCCCTAGGTGGTCTGCAAAACTCAAAATACTATCTGGCCGAAGTGCGACCTTTCAGCACGATTTTGTGGACCCCCGGTTTACCCTCCTCTCGCAATTTCGCGGGTGATTTTCCCCAAGTCTAAGCATTACAAACTAGAAGCCTGTGACCCCGACCTCCTAAGGGGCAGAAAGAGTCCCCCCAGTGAAAACACAGGGCTACTTTGCGAGAGCCGCTGTGGCCCTGGTTACCCAGGACAGGACGACAGGACATCCAGTGCTGTGCAAGCCAGCGAGAGCGCGTGTACACACACACACGCCTTCCATCCCGGGGGCTTGTTCTGACTTCCCAGCAAGCATCAGCTTCGTTGCAGAACTCGCCCGGGGCCCAGGGAAGTCGGGGACAGTCCAAACGCTATAGTCCTGATGCTGTCATCATACTGAGTGACCTTGGGTAAGCTGTCAAGCTCCTTTGAACCTTGGCTTCCTCAGTTTAAAACGGGGATAACTGTTAATTACCCTTGAGGGTCATTTTCAGGACTTAACGTGAAAAGATTCTGGTTCCGTGTCAGCCGTTGGTAGAGGTAAGTGCCCAACAACGGCACGGTATCTGAATTTCTGGCCCGTTTTCCACTGGCTGCAAAATGCGAACATCCCAGTGCAGAGCCAGGGCCTGGCCCAGGTCCGCATTCTCACTCCTGCTCCTGGAGGCGAGTTGCCGTGGGCAGGGACCCCTCTGGAGTTCGCAGAGGGGCCTGGGAGCGGCTGTAATAGGTCAATCCATGGAAAGCTTTCGTGGGGACGGCTACCCTGGAGGATATGTGTCTACAATAGCCCCTTTCTCAGGGCCAGGTGCTGAGAGGAAAAAAGCCAGCGCCTGGGTGAGGTGCTGAGCTCGCTGTGCAGCCCGCCCCCCAGGGATATGCAGGAATCAGCAGGAAGGTGCATCGATTGCCCTCGGCTGTGGGGCCACGTGGGCCGCCTATTGATCAGAGGCCTGCCTCCCCCTACCCCTTCCTCACCCCTCCACCCCCCTGCCCCCCAGTGGGCAGCGTTAGCCCCTCTAGCTTTCTGCCTCTGATGACACCAGGGAGGGGGGACCTGGGGGAGACCCAGAAATCTCCCTGATCCCTTTGGACAAAGAGATCTGGCAGCTGCTTGTAATTCGGTATTTGATAATCCCTAATCCCTAATCCAGTGCCATTTGCACATAAATGCAGCGCCTGGCTTCTGACCCCAGGGGTCCTGGGAGCCATTTGGGGGGTTTGCCCCCCTTTATTTACTCGGTGAGTTTTCATTGGCCCAAAGCCCCTCTGGCCTCCTGGCCACTGAAAGGAAGAGAATTTCTCAAAGAAGTCCCTTTCTCAGTGGGGAAGAGAATTTCTGCAAAAGCAACTCCTCAGGATCCAAGGCTCTGGCCGGATCCCCAGGAGGGCTGGGGTGGGGGTGGGGTGCCCTTGGGGCTGATGTGCCTGGCTGGGCTGTGCCTGGCTGGGCTGTGGCCGTGGGACCTCAGCTTGCTGGATGCTTGGAGCCAGTGGGGACAGGGAGAGGGTGCTGGGGGAGGCCTGACTGGGACAAAATGTCCAGGCATCCCAGAATTGGGAACTGGAGAACTTGCCACTGCCAAAAGACAGGCCCTTGAAGGTCTTACTTAGGACACAGATAAAATTAAGACATGGAGAGGTCTTTCTCTCTTTCTCCCTTTCTCTCTGTCTCTCTCTCTCTCTCTCTGCTATTTATTAAGAATTTACTATGTGCCTGATACTCTGTGGTTACAAACGTTGTCATTTCATGCTACAACAATTCTTCAGAATAAAGTAGCTAAGGGATCCCATTTGACAAATAAGGAAGCGGAAGCTCCGACAGCTGCCGTGAGTTGCTCAACATCTTGGTTGTCTGTAAGGGTTGGCGCTCCTGGTCTGCCCCAGAGGCAGAGGCCCCCTCGCTGCCACCACCGCCTTGATCACAGGCTTGTCCCTCGGACAAGGGCCAACTTCCAGGGCCTTCGAAGATGGCTAAACCCTCAGGCTCCTGAGCCTGGTTGCCTGGGTTCAAGCCCAGCTCCACCCCTTCTCCTGCTCCCATGGGAGCTTCTGGCCACCCTCTGGTGTGAGGAACTTGTGGGAGAGTGCCTGCCCGGGGCACTGCTCTTCCTCCTGATGAAGGTCATGTGCCTGGAGCCCGGGGCCCCAGCACTCCTTGCCTACATGGTCCCACACCCACTTCCAGGCCCCGCGTGGGCCTCTTTCCCGGGTCCATCCTCCCAGGGTGGTCACACTGGGAGGCGTGGTCAGGAGGCAGCTGCTCGCAGACGGAGGGGTGTTGTGTGTGGACAGAGGAGGCATGTGGCGTGCCTGCAACTCTGCTGAGTCCAGGAATCCAAATGCAAATCTGGCCTCCCAGGTCCTTGTGAATACTTATCTGTTAAGGTGTTTTAGTCCACATATTTATCATTGTAAATGTCCAGGCTTATGGTATATGGCTTTCCGTTGGTGCTCTTGTTCGGTGCCCTGGGAGTGTGAGGGCTGGCCTGGCCCCGGCCCAGAGTCTAGAGCCGGACTGCCCGCTTTGGGTTCAAAATCTGTGTTCGGCTCTTGCTAGTGATGTGACCTTGAGGAAGTTGTTGAGTCCCTTTGTGACTCCTGTTTCGTGTCTTTAAAATAACACCACCTACTTCACAGGGGCATTGCAAGAATTTCAAAAGATCATCCATGGAAAGTGCTTCGAAATGCTGCCTGAAACAGTAAAGTCCAACGTTGATTTAGGTTCTTTTATTTTATGATTTTTTCAGGTAGGGAGCGCTGTGTTTGGTAAGGTTAAATTTCATTTCATGTGATCTTAGGTGGCAGCGCAAGGGTGTGTGTGGCGGAAAAGAGGTCGAGGTGGGACACTCATCACGCATTGCGGTTGAGCGCCAGGGCTCAGCATTCTCTTGCTGTGTACATTTTTGTAAATCCCTTAGCCTCTCTGTGTCTGTTTCCTCATCTCTTAAATGGAGATGATAGGAACTACCATGAGCTGGAGAGTGAATAAGGGTCATATGAGAAACACAGTGCCTGACAGAGTACCCAGCAGGTGGTAGAGAGTTGACGATTTTTCAGTTTTGTAGAAAACATCCTTATGCTTCTATTACCCTTCCTTTTAGGTTTATAGGCACTTTGCCACATTTCAACTGTGCACCCCTGCGAGATGGGGTTTCCAGGTTGGGAAACTGAGGCTCAGGGAGGGAAATGGTTTTCCCAAAGTCACATCATGATAGTCACACCATAATCAGGGGAAGAACCAGGTCTGGGTCATCGGTTATGGAGAGACCAGAGGGATGCTCTCATCCACTGTGTACACGCTTTGTGCTTGCTCACACATTGGCACGCAGTGCTCCCAGACACTTGGCAGGGGGCAGGAAGGACCTGAAGAGGCTTTTCTGTAGAAAACCCTTCTCCGTGCGACTAGTTTTCTGCTTCTGGAAAGTGTGGTAAGTTGACATTCCTAAAACTGGCTCCAGCCTCAAGCAGAGGCTCAGCTTTGCAACCTGATTTCTCATTGTCTCGAAAAGGGTGAGGCATGACAACTCAGGAGGATTGGTACCCTTCCTCCCCAGACTGGACACTGGCTTCATGAATTCCCAGAGGGGCTAACCTCTGATTTCAATACGTTAATGTGCGGGATTTAATGGCGTATTTATTGCTTATGTAGATGTTAGTTATTTACATGGGAAACTGATTTATTTATCTATTAGATAATTAGTAAACTTCAATAATTGCACAAACCTTTTAGCAATCAGTTGACATTTAATTAACATACAATAACTGTCTTATTAAATCTACATTAAGTGCCTATTGGAGTTAATTAAAACTCGTACCTATGACTCCACATTCTTTGGGAATCCTCATTAAAACCCACCAGTAAGAACACAGATGGGAAAATTCCCCAGAAAGTGATCTGTAATGGAGTTGCTTTCTCAAGACTCAAACATTTCCTCGGGGCCTACTCTGTACTTAAAACAATGGCAAATGAGACAGAAATAGGTCTTGCCTTCAAGGAAGGTATAGTCGCTGGGGGGTCGGGTCGGGTGGGGTGGTGTAGAGATGAACCAAATAGGAGACAAAGGAACTCTGCAGCTCTAACAGGTGCAATGAAGGGCAGGGGGGCACTTAGGAAGAGCCTGGAGGAAGAAGAGGATCTGAGCTGGTTGTGGGGGTCAAGGAGGCTGCTGGAGCTGATGTCTGAGGGTTAAGTAGGCGCTATCCATGGAAAGGTGGAATGGCTTCCAGCAGAGGGAACAGCATCTGCAAAGGCTCTGGGGAGGGAGGGAGCATGGCCTGTAGGTGGGAGCAGAGGGGCATGGAGACAAGGAGTCTGGTCTTTTCCCTACAAGCAATGGGAAATGTGTGTGTGTGTGTGTGTGTGTGTGTGTGTACAGCACAATTGGATTTGTGTTTAGAGGTCATCTAGGAGAATGGATTGAAGGGGGATTCAAACATATGAGGCCTGTCCCCAAAGTATCAAACCAATGTCAATATAATTAAAACAGGGACAGATCTTGATTACATAAATCAGTCAAGAGGCTATTGCAGTGGTCCTGCTGAGAGACACCAGTGTTTTGCTGAGGAACGAAAGATGTTGATATATCCGTCCCTCCACAGCAGCTGGAGTTGGAAGAAGGGGTCAAGGAGGACTTCTATGGCTCTAGCTTTGGGAACCAAATGGCTGGTGCCACTTGCTCATTTGGAGCAGGATGGCAGAAGAGGTTCAGATGTGGCGTGAGAGCCAGAGAGTCTTGAAAACGTGGAGGATTTGCTATCCAAGAAGAGGCATGAGAAAGACAGGTGCATAGGCCTTGAACACAGGAGAAAAGTTAGGACTGAAGATTTAACAAATCCCCATGCTTGGTTCTGCTCCAGAGACCCCGATTTTATGGGTCTGAGCTTCAGGTGATTCTAACGTGCAGCCACATTTGAGAAGGGCCAGCCTAAGTAGGAAGCACAGGCATGCCGGTATGCTGGGGGCTCATCCACTGATGTGGGTGACTCCAGCTGGTTCGGTTCACCCCCAGCAGAGCCCGTTGTCATCTGCCCATATCTGCGTGCTCATCTTGTTGTTGATGCTGTAAGTAATAATCGTATCACTCGTGTTGCCAAGTTCTTGCTGAGTTCCCGGTGCTGTGCTGAATGCTTTGCTTCTGTTCTTTCACTGGATCTCCACAACACAACTATGAACTATTATCTCTGCTTTACAGACAAGGAGATGAAAGCTCTGAGAGGGGCAGTGGCTTGCCCGCTGTCACACAGGTGGTATTAAGCGCACTTGAACCCAAATCCATTAGACTCCCAAGTCTTCATGTGCCATCACTAGGACATACTGCCAGCCTCTGGAAAACCAGAAAAAGGTTCTTTAATGTGCCTGTCTCATGGGGTATATAATTCAACGAGGGAGTGGCCCTCCCCCTTCACTCTGAGCTGTCCTGATTTGGAGCCATAATAAGCTAACAGGGAAGAGAGAGAGAATTAATGTGTATCGAGTAGGTCAAGCTCTTACTACAATGGACCCCAAATTGACATGTAGACCATCAAACCTTGTGTGGATCGGCTAACACTTCTCAAAACGTAGTCCAAAATTAAATGGTGTTACTTAGGAAATGAAGGGCTTCTGTAGTCAAATAAATTTAGAAACTTTAGGACTCCCCACATCCTTTATAATACTGCTATGAAGCTCCACCGGTGGGGGTGGGTAGGAGGAAAGTACCCGTTTCCTAATCTTGTTTAACCAAAAAATGCTTTTCTTTGCTTTTTTCTTTTTTAAGCAGAGCCTCTAGCTTGGAGTTTCTCCAAGTGTGGGTCCTAACACCACCTGTAGCTCAGAAGCGCCTGAGGGATTTTTGAAAATGCAGACTTTGGTCCCCCTCCCCTCAGACCCTGCAGCAGATGCTCCCCAGGTGGGCCAAAGACCTGGCATTTGATCCAGCCTATGCCAGGATGATTCCAGTGCCCACTCATAGTCTCCTAGAAGGACTCATGTTCTGAGAAGCACACTTTGGAAACTCCGCTGTGGACAGACTATATCTTAAACTTCCATGAATTGCTCTTTTAATATTGACACACAGAGATGGTAATCAACAAAATACCCATTTACTGGAATTGCTATATTAAAATCCAGAGTTTAAAAAAATTTTTATTTTATGAAAAACATTGATGCTCTTGATCAGCTGGCCTAAAAGTACCTACAACTACCCATGTGTGTGAAGGGGTCTGTGGGATGTTTTTGAAATTAAGAAGAGGCTCTCACGCCCCCAAATGCTGGTCTAGAGCAAGAAGGAAGCACCTAAGGTGGGATTCTCTGTATGTAGGGAGAGGAAGGTAACTGCCCACCAAACCATCAGAGCAGTTTTACTGGGAGCTGTTTCAATTTTGTTTGGAATCAGGGTTGGGCTGCTAAAAACAAACAAGTTTGCTGACCGCTGCTGCAGTTCCTTCCCTTGTCAGAGGAGGGATCTGCGACCCAGAGAGGGAGAGACTTCTCTCGGTCCCCGGAGGGCCAGGGGCCAGCACCGCAGCCTCTGGGCACCCGCAGGCTGCTAAGATGCAGCCCACGGCTGGTGTGGCCAAAGTCAGCTGTAAGTCAGAGCCCGACAGCCCGAGGAGAGCCCGCCACGTCCTCTCTGGGACTGACCTCCCTCCCTGGCCTCTCTGCTCCTCTCCTGCCTGCCTTTTCCGAGCACCTAAGCATATGTATGAAGTGGAAATCAAACGCCTGCCTCGGACTTGACAGAACTGCTGAACTAAGAGCCACATAATGTCCTCTACTGAAGGACATCACCTTGTCAAGATAAAGCTTGGTGAACGCTGCTCCGCAGGAAGCCGGGCTTCCAGGGCTGGATCATGTATATTCATGGTGGCGCGGAGCTGGCCACTGCCCCACCCCCGCTCCTCACCAGCCACTGACCAGTCTAGGCAGCCTGAGGGGCAGCTGGGAGCCTCTTAATGGTGCTGATGGGGCTGATCACCCCCCTTCGCGGATTTCAAATCCAGGATTTCCTTCACAATCCTCCTGTTAGCTTTCTCGGCACTCTCCAGCTCTGGGGACCCCACAAACACCCAGAAAACTCCTAAGCATGGTAATCAAGACCCCCTGTGAATGGCCCAGGCCTCCTTCCCTAGTATCTACGTGGGCTCTGCCCACATGGGTTTCCTTAGTCCCTTTCCCTCGTGACTGCTTCCATCAGCTCAGCCTGGCCCTGCCTGGAGTTCCCTTTCCCCTTCTCTGCCCGGTGAACTCCCCTTGTCCTTTAAGGTCCAGCTCAAATGCCAGCCCTTCCTGCAGCACTGCCGGACACCTCCAGGCTGGTTAGTCTCTCCCTCCTCCTGGCAATCAGACAACATCCTGACTTTCTGACATGCCCCTGATCTTTTGCTCCTTAATTACTAATTTATGCCTCTTGGTCCTTTTCCACCTAGAGCTCCTGGAGGTCAGGGCAGCACCTCCAGAGCCCAGTCTAGGGCCTGGCCAGCAGGAGGGACCATAAGTGTGAACCGGTGTTCTGGTTGCTATTTCTGTGAGTGGTCATTTGCTAGGGCTGCTCTGCTTCAACACAAACTCATTTCCTCAGAGTCTGAAGGCTGCACATCTGAGCTCAAGGTGTTGGCAGGGTTTGCTCCTTCCGAGGCCTCTGTCCTTGGCTTGTAGGTGGCAATTTTCTCCCTGTGCCGTCACATGGTTTTCCCTCTGTTCGTGTCTGTATCCTAATCTCTAATCTCCTCTTCTTAGAAGGACTCTAGTCATATTGGATCAGGGTCTACCCATAAGACCTCGTTTTATCTTAAAACTCTTTGAAGATCCACTCATCACACAACACATTCAACATCACACATGTTGAAGTGATTAGGACTTCAACATGTGACTTGTGGCGGGCATATTTCAGCCTATAACCTGTGTAACAAAATTATCAAATTTAGCAGCTTAAGGCAACTGGGGATTTTTAATGGACTTCTGTGGGTCAGGAATTTAGACAGGACACTGCAGGGTTCTTTCTGCTCCACGATATCTGGGACCTCAGCAAGAACAACTCAAAGGCCGGGGACCAGAATCCTCTGAAGGCTCATTTGCTCACAGGTCTAGCATGCAGGCTGGGATGACTGTTATTGGAGAAACCCTGGTTCTTCTCGCTAATGCAGTAAAGGATTACAGATCAGCAAGCCTGTAAATCAGCATGCAAAATTTATTAATGAATGAGAGAGCAAAAGCAAGGGTGGCCAAAGGCCAGGGTGACAAGCTTGCACTACTGTGGCAGAGACCTGGGGCCAAAGGGCCTAGGGTGACAAGACAGCAAGTCCTTTGTTCTGGGTACTTACTTAATTGGTGGGGTGGGGATGAAGAAGTTACATATTGATTGACAGGTGGAGGTGGTTGGTTCTAGCTTTCCAGGGCTGGGACACAGATACCCAAAGGTGTTAATGGGCTTCTTCCTTTAGGCTCTATGGGCCCTTTCCCACCTTTTGGGCCATGGGATATAAACAGTTTCAAGGGCTTTCCTTCCCAGACAGTGGAAAGGACAAATACAATTCTAAGGACATTCCTCTTCCCATGCTAACGTAGTGTTTCTTGTGATATTGGAACATCCGGGGAATTATCAGACCAGGCCCAGGACTGCTGGGTTAGCAGGTGAGACATGTCTTCCTCTGCTTCTAGCCTCCTGTAACAATGCAAAGACTAGAATTGGCACTGGAATGTCTGTCTATATGTGCCTTTTCCAGGTGGCTTGGCTTCTCCCAGTGTGGCAGCTGCTGGGCAGTTGGGCTTCTTACTTGGTGACTCAGGGTTCCAAGAGCAAATGTTCTAGTGAGAAAGGTGGAGCTGCATCACCTTCCAGGGCCCAGTCCTGGGCATCGTACAGCCTTACTTCCCTCATTTCCCCAGTGCTCTATGGCTTAAAGCAGTCACCAGCCCACCCAACTTGAAGGGGGGATAGGTCAACACCCAACTTTTTTTTTTTTTTTAAGATTTATTTATTTATTATTGTTAGAGAGAGGGGAAGGGAGAGAGGCAGAGAAAGAGAGAGAGACATCAATGTATGGTTGCCTTTTACCTGCCTCCAGCTACAGACCTGGCTGGAGACCTGGCTTTCAACCTGGTTATATGCCCTGGCTGGGGAATCGAACCAGCGACCTTTGGGTTCGCAGGCCAGCACCTTATCCACTGTGCCACCAGCCAGGGCTAACACCCAACTTTTGATGGGACAGTGACAAGGCTATGCTGGAGAAGACCATGTGAAAGCTGGAATGTTGTTGTGGCCCTCTTTTTGGAAGATGCCGTCTACATGGAATTCAAGGGGACACCTTGCAGCTATCTTCATGGGACATGTTGAAGTTGGTCGCAGTCAGGGGATATAATCCTGGTTCTCTTGTTTTTTTGACCATTGACTTGCATGTAGACATATTTTAAGTTTCCGTATCTTTAATCTTCACATGTATCCATTATAATGACTACATCTACCACCCACTAGCTATGTGGCTTTGAAGGTCATTGAACTACTCCTTGTGGAGCACTTGACAGAGACCTGAAGCATGGTAAGTACCTATGGTTTTTGAATTCTCTGTGGATTGAGAATTTAAAATCATCTGTTTAATCAGCATACCTTTTCTCCAGTGCCTTCAGGGCCCCCAACACTATGTTTAGGAATTTGTCTATCACTTGTACATGTATAGCATTTGTGGATATTTTCACTCAACACTGTCATTGTTCAGTCATTCAACAAACGCTCCTACAGCATCCACCCCAGGGAAAGAAGAGGCTCTTGGCAGAGGGGCCGATCGCCAGCTAATGTTGTACTCCAGATGCATCAGGCAGAATTCTAATAGCATCTGTGTGTTTCATTTTTCCCATTACGACACCATTATATTTTAAAGCTTGTCTTTCTAACTCTCCAATTTTTCTTCCAGACTGCGCTCCTGCTATATGGCTCCAGTTTCTCTAACCATTAGGAAGGTATTATAGTTACTGGAGATTCATCTATCATTTTATGAGCCTCTTCCGAGAGGGGAAATAACAGGTTGTTTCAAGTGGGAAACGAGGGCCGCCACAGCTCCGTGGAAAAAGCGTCCCGCTCCCAGGGGATCAGCCAGGTGGTGTTTATCTTTGACACAATAAGCAAAAGATCAGGAATGATTACCGCAAGTGGCAGGGTAAACAGTCCATCTGCAACAAAGGGCACCTGCCCAAGTGCCGGAAATTGGATGCCCGCGCACTGCTGCCAATTCCAGGCCGGCCCGGACGGCTCCATCATGCCTCTAAAACTGCAGCGCGCGCTGGGTGCAGACTCACCTCACACCTGCCCTACGCGCCTTGACAAGGGGCACCCAAATCTGAATCCCCTCAGGGGCTCGTGTCTCCGGAGGCTCAAGCCCAGCTTCCTCCTCCTCGTTCCAAAGCCCTTCATGATCTTGGAACTCCTCCATTTGATCCACCGCTTCATCCTCATTGCCTAGATCGATGTCTGGCATAGAGCAGACGTTTAGTAAATATTTGTTGGCAGAGGAAATGACTAGTCTGGCCCCTGCCTACCGCTCCGGCATCATTTCTTGCTTCCCTCTCCCTACAGTCTTCACTGAATTTCTTTTAGTTCCTAGAACACAGCGGGCTTTGCTTGTTTTCTCTTCCGTTGTGCATTCTGCTTGACGAACTCTCTTCCCCTTCTCCCTGGTCAACTCCGGACCCGCTGCAGGTCTCAGTTTAGCTGCCTTTTCTTCAGGGAGCTTTCCCTGAGCCCTGACCCTGGGCACACGGCCTGAATGGCACTTTTTCTAACACATTCCTTTTTGTAACCTCTTGTCTATGTTCCCCACCAGGATGGAAGCTCTTTGAGGGTGGCAACGGCGTCCTGTTCACTGCCAGCACCAAAGACGCGTGCCGCCCACACTGCAGTGCACAGCTGTTACAGGGAGGCTCAAGCAGTAATGGCTCTTCTCAACCATCCATGTGACTACCTTTTGCTCTGAAATACGAGTCAAAGTGATAGGACTCCCTTCTGCATCAGAGTGGTTAAGTAGGGGGTACCCAATACTTCACACCCTTTCTCTTTCCTCATTCCACAACCAAATGCAAAGGACCTAGTGAAGAAGTAAGTGTCTTCTTCACTTAGTGTCACTTAGTGACACTAGTGTCTTAGGGTCACTAAGGAGACACTAGAGGGAAGCACCCTGAATTCCTGAGTTCCCCAGGGTGACCAGTAGAACATCAGCATTGGACTTGGCGTGAGTATAAAATGAACGCATTGTTTAAAGCCAATGATTCTTTGGGGATGCTTGTTACAGCAGCTAGTATTTGTTGACTAATCTACTGTTTTGCCTCAGCAGGCATTTGTTCAAAGTGGAGTTTCTTTGCCATCTAGCCTCACACCACATCCATGCAGCTGCCCAGACCCAGCACCTCCCAGGAACCCACAGTCTGGCTATAGAAAGGAGTCTGGGAATCAGTTCATATCATTGTGAAAAACATCAATTTGTTAGATTAAATGGGCTGAGTTGTATACCATTGGGCACCATCAAGATTCATGGATAGAAATGGCATTAGTCAATACAGAGCATCTGAATCAAAATAAATAATGGCTTTGACATAGCACATTAGATAAGGTAAGCATTGCTGTCTCCCTCAGCCCTTATCCCATTAAGTTCTATAGATTCTGCCGCTAGCTTTCCTCCTTGTCTTTTCTCCATCTCCACTGCCCAGCCCTGGTTTGGTCCTTCTCATCTCTCAGCAAAACTGCCCAAGAGCTTCTGGACTGGTCTCCCTTCTGCAGTCAGATTTGGCCAACATTCACGTTCACCTGTGTTTATCACTTCCCACATCACAGCCCATGGTTCTCCTAAAATCTAGAACTGACCTCTTCACCACCTGTTGCCCTCAAGGGCAGTCCATACTCCTTAACTAACATTCAGGGCCCTTCAAGGTAGAATTCCTGCTTCTCTTTTTCTTTTTCTTTCTTCCTTAAAAAGATTTTATTTATTATTTTCAGAGAGATGGGAAGGGAGAGAGGCAGAGAGGGAGAGAGAGAGACAGAAGTATATGGTTACCTTTCACCTGCCTCCAGCTACGGACCTGGCTGGAGACCAGGCTTGCAACCTGGTTATGTGCCCTGGCTGGAAATTGAACCAGTGACCTTTGGGTTCACAGGCCAGCGCCTTATCCACTGTGCCAACAGCCAGGGCACTGCTTCTCTTTTTTATCTTGTCTTTCATGAGTCTGTACAATGTTTCAGAGAATCTAAGCCCTTTCTCTCCCATTTGTATCCTGGGCTATATCAGGTGGCACTTGCAAAAAGCTGGTCAAAGCTGGTGCAGAACTGGTCATTCAGTGATGGCTGGAGTGACAGGGGTGCAAAGATATTTTGCACACATGGCCCTTCTCCCAGTCTACCTGCTGTTAGGGTTCATGTACTTATTATTTTCTTTGTCTAATCTGGAGATTCCTTGATGATAGGAACTGTATTTTTATCCCTAATACCCAGAATGAGTCCTGACCCATAGGAGGACTCAAATATATTGATCGACTGACTGAATGAAAGGGTTCAAATAATTGTTTTTCTCTGCAGAGAAAAAATATGTAACAGACCCAGAGAAAATCCTCCTTCAAGATGAATTGCAGAAGAGCGGGGAGTGTAGCTATATTTAGAAAAAAACCCAAACAAACCAATAATAATAATACAGCTAATATTTACTCAGTGCCCACTATAGGCCAGGTAGTTTAAGTGGTCTCCAGATGAGCTTATTTGAACCTCATAGTAGCCCAATAAGTATTATCATTATTATTCCCATTTTATAGATGGAGAAATGGAGGCAAAGAGAGGTTAACCAACTTGGTCAAGGTCCTGTGATTGTGGGCAGTAGAGCATAAATTTAGACCTGGGTGTGGTCTGACACCCCCATCTCTGGGTGCACACCCACCATGAGATGTGGTGGGAAATACCCAGGACAAGGTAAGGGGACTGCCTAGGACATCCTTACCACTCGGATCCTGGAAGCAGACAGGCGAAGGAGAACTGTTAGAGTTTATTTTTGTTAAAGCTTCTGCAAAAAAGTCTGCAAAGATATGCTATATGCTTATTAGTTCCTGTCTCTGCCCATAAGAAGGGGATAAATTGTGGGATTTTACATTCCACAATTTTTCCTCACTCTCTTTTCTTGCAAACCAATAAGGAAAAGAGCATGCTGATTTGAATAATAAGCAAAGAATAGTCACAGAAGAAGAAATAAAAGTAATCAATACAGACTTTAAACATTTTTTACTTTACCTATAGACAAAGAAAGAAGTTAAAACAATGATATGCACCCCTCCTCCCCAACAAAAGCAGATTTCTTCTTTTCTTTCTTTTTAAAAATATTACCACTTAGTTCCCTTTCTTGTTTTCTTATTGTGTGACTGTAGCCTGGGTTGTCCATGACCCTGGGAAAAAGGTTCCCTGTTCACTGCCGGTGACTCTTTCCAGGGGTAATTTGGCAAAATGTATCAGAAGTTTTAAAAATGTGCACATGCTTTGATCCAGCAGTTCCTTCTGGAACAGATCCTAAAGAAGCAGTTGAGGATGTACACAGAGATTTAATTATAAGTATATTTACCAAAACATTGTTGATGGTAGTGAAAAAGTGAGAGAAACTTACATGTCTGACAATCGGGCTGGTTCCATATCACATCAGTTTACTAAGCTGTCATTAAAAATGTTGTAGAAGAAATAATATTTAATAGCATGGAAAGATGTACATGATAAAATGTTAAGTGAGAAAAAGCAGGTTACAAAACAGATGAGCTAGAGGAGGCGATAAGTCATGTATATAAACAACTCAAACATGAGTGCTCAGAAGGATTCCAATCAGCCGGGCCCCGTACGAGAAAAAAAATAAAATAAAATGCACAGATTCCAGTTCCAGATTGTCTGGATTCAAACCACAGCCCAGCTAAAAATGCTCTGCTTGAGGTCAGATAAATGCCTCAACCTCTTCGTGCCTTTGTTTCCTCATCTGTAAAATGGGGATTCATATTGCACCTACCTAAATAAGTCAGCAAATGTAAAGTGCTTAGAAGTGTGCCTGGCATGTAGTAAGCCAGCTGTGAGAGCCTGTTAGACGGAAATGTTCAGTGTGGTATCAGAAATAGAAGGAAAAACCTGTGGAGAGCCTTGCTTATTCTCTTGCAAGAGGTGGGGCCAACCTTCCAGAGGCAATGGCACTGGTTTGGATTTCGAATGACAGGAAGGGCTTGAAAAGATGGGGAATGGGCAGGTCGAAGGCTTTCTTCCTCCAGTGATGAGGCTTCCCTGGAAGGGAGGCTTCCGGGCCCTCCACACTGAGCCTCTTGGGCCCTGGGATGCACGTGGCTGACTTACCTTGGGGAGCTCTGCCCGGAGTTGCTCCACTCCACTGCTCTGGCCAGGTCTTCTCTTCGTTCACTGAATAACCAGTCAGTTCTGCTGGTTGGGGCAGGCTTGCCAGGCAAGTTTTAAGACAGAAGATTAAGCTGCTTCTTTCTTTTTTTTTTTTTTTTTTAATATGCACACTTTAAAATTTTTTCATCTTTTTAAAACCTAACCATTTAACAATAAAATTTTCAAACATGCACAAAGGAAGGTAAACATAATGTAAGAGACACACATGTCTCACTACCCAGGTGTAAGAGGTTAATGTTTTATTGCATTTGTTATAACCCACTCTCCTTTTTCCTTTTCCTTTTTTAAGATTTTATTTATTATTTTTAGAGGGGAAGGGATAGAGGGAGAGAAGCAGAGAGGGAGAGAGACATCAATGTACGGTTGCCCCTCACCCACCTCCAACCATGGACCACTCTCCTTTTTCTAAGGAAGAAAAATGACATATAGCTGAAGTCCCACCTTTATGTCTTCCCAGAAGTAACCATTAATTTCAAGGGTTGAAAAATCATTCCAGCCCTGGCTGGTAGCACAGTGGATAAGGTGCCGGCCTGCGAACCCAAAGGTTGCAGGTTCGATTCCCCAGCCAGGGCACATAACAAGGTTGCCAACCAGGTCTCCAGTAAGGTCTGTGGCTGGAGGCAGGTGAAAAGCAACCATACATTGATTTCTCTCTCCCTCTCTGCCTCTCTCCCTTCCCCTCTTTCTAAAAATAATTAAATAAAAAATCTTTAAAAAAAAACTAAAAAAAAAAAAAAAAAAAATCATTCCATACTGGTTTTTAAACATTTAATGAGTATATGTAACTGTAAACAATGTGTAGTATTACTTTTGCATTCATCAGCTACACCACACTGACTGTGTCCTTTTGCAAATGATGTTTTTCATTTAATGTTATGTTTTTGAGACTTAACTGTGTTGATGCATGAAATTTTAGTTCATTTATTTTGCACGGCTGCATAGTTGTCCATGGCATGAATGAACTGCACTTGATTTATTTATTCTCCATTCATGGGCATTTAGGTTGTTTTCTAATTATTATTATTTTTTGCTATCAAAATGTTTAAAGATGGATTTGTTGTTGGGTCATATCATGCACACACCTTCAACTTTACAAGTTTTGAACAATTTCCTCTTCAAGGTGGTATGCCTTACCAATAGTGAAAATGTTCCTCATTCCTCTAGTCCTCTAAAATACTTGCTGTTTTCAGCCATTTTCACTTTTGCCAATCTGATAAGCATGAACAGTTATCTCAGTGTTCCTTACATTTATTTTTCTTTGCCTTTTCTCTCCCTACCCCACACCTGCCCATGTTATGCTTACTTGGACCTCTAGACATCTTCGTTTGCTCTCAACTTGAAAAGTAATGCTTCCAACATTTCACCATTATGTGTGATATTTGCTATTGATTTTTGGTGGATTACTCTTATCAGGTTAAAGTTTTCTTTCTAGCTTGTTAAGAATTTTTTTTTTTTAAATCATGAATTAGTGTTGCTGAATATTATCAAATGCTTTTTCTAAACCCGAGAAGATCAGATGGTTTTTCTGCTTTAATTTGCTAATCTGGTGAATTGAAATGATAAATTTTTCTTTTTTGCTTTGCTTCCTTTTCAATAAGTATTTCAGATACAACTGAAGCTCTGTATGCTTTCCCTCCCTCCCTGGAGGCAAATACCACCCCAACTTCAGTGTTTCTCATTCTCATGCATATTTTCATGCGATTGCTACATATGTATGTATCATAAACAATATGGGTGTTGTTTTGCATGTTTTCAAAGTTTATATAAATGGTGTTTTACTATGCATATTCTACAGCTTGCTTTTCCATTTTGATACTTGAAGCTCTAGTTCATTCTAGTTGCTATCTGACATTGCATTGTGTTACGGTGCAGCATAATTGTGTTACGACGATTTATTTCTTCTTTTGCTTAGGAACACTCGAGTCTCATTTTTAGCTTTGCAAACAGTGGCAGGGATAAATATTCTTACAGAGACCCCTTCAGCACAGTGCACCACTGCCTCGCTGGTGTTACAATGTGCTCTTTTTCAAACATGGCCCAGTTGCTCTTCAAAGCACACTCCTAGAAGTTTCAGTAGGGAGCGGTTGGTCCAAATCGTCACTGATACTTGGTGTTGTCAGGTGCTACTCGATGGCTGTAAATGATATATCATGATGGTTTTATTTAAACTTCCCCAATTTACTAATAAGACTAAGATTCTTATAAAGTGCATATATAGTATATGCATATTTTTATCCCATTCCTGTTCACCTCTTCGCTTCTTTTCTTACTGATTTGAATACATATACAATGCTATACGTATATTCTAAATATATGTATATTTGAAATATATATTCTGAATGCTAATCATTTTTTTTGGTCATAGGCATATGTCTCCTAGTATGTGGCTGAAGACATACATGTTCAGTATAATTATGAAGTGAATACTCATGGAAATTACCACCCAATTTAAGCTCTAAAAGGTTGCCAACTCCTGAAATCCTCCACCTAATAATATTCACTCTCCTCTCTTGGAGGTAACCTGTGTGGATTTTTTATTTATACACTCGTGCTTTTTTTCTACAGTTTAGCCACCTACGTAGCCATCCTTAAACATTACAGGTTGGTTTTTTCCTGCTTTTGAGCTGTATGTAAATGAAATCATTCGGGAGCTTTTCTCTTATGTCTTATTATTTGGCTCAACATAGGTTTTTAAAATTGTTTGTGATGTGTAATTCTAGTCCCTTATTTTCACAGCGGAGGGTATTTTTCCAAATAGTCCACAATTTATTTATCCACCCTGTTGTTGATTGGTTCCTTTCTCCTTTCCGTTTCTGAACATTGCAAATAGCACCATGAACATTTTTGCACCTATCTCCCCGTGCACATGTGCATGACTTTCTCCAGGGACCGTACCCGGGAGAGGAATTTCTCAATCATCAGGTATGCTTATCTTCGGCTTTATCAGAGAGTGCCAAACTAGTTTCCAAAGTGGCTGCTGTGGCTTGTCTTGCACTTGGCTTATGGTAGCTGTTGTTGAACAAAGTTTTTAATTAAAATGCAGTCAAATTTATCAATATTTATCTTCTCTTACAGTGTCTTGTTTAAGAAATGTTTTCTCTACCCTGAAGACATTTTTCTGCTTTTCCCTACGTTTTAAAAGTCTTGCTTTTTCTTTCTTCCTTTTCTTTCTTTCTTCCTTTTTCTTTCTTTCTTTTCTTTCTTTCTTTCTCTTTTAAAAAAATATTTATTATTTTTAGAGAGGGGGAAGGGAGGGAAGAAGATAGAGAAACATCAATGTATGGCTGCCTTTCACCTGCCTTCTGCTGGGAACCTGGCTGGAGACCTGGGTATGTGCCCTGCCTAAGAATCGAACCAGTGATCCCTGGGTTCGCAGGCTGGTGCTCAATTCACTGAGGCACACCCACCAGGGCTATCTTTTTCTTTTTAAAAATATTTTATTTATTTATTTATAGACAGGGGAAGGGAGGGAAAAGAGAGGGAGAGAAACATCAATGTGTAGTTGTCTCCTACATACCCCTAGGGGGAACCTGACCGGCAACCCAGGCTCATGCCCTGACTGGGAATCAAACCTGTGACCTTTGGTTGGCAGGCCAGTGCTCAGTTCACTGAGCCACACCAGCTAGAGCTAAACTCTTGCCTTTTCTGTTTAGATTTTTTATCTACCTGGAAATAATTTCGATATGTAATGAAGATGTAGGCATCCAGCTTTACTTTTTAAAATAAGAATACGCCAGGCCCTGTCTGGTAGCACAGTGGGTAAGGCACCAGCCTGTGAACCCAGAGGTCACTGGTTTAATTCCCAGCCAGGGCACATAACCAGGTTGCAAGCCAGGTCTCCAGCCAGGTCTGTAGCTAGAGGCAGGTGAAAGACACCATACATTGATGTCTCTCTCCTTCTCTGTCTCTCTTCCTTCCCCTCTCTCTAAAAATAATAAATAAAATCTTAAACAAACAAACAAAAAAAAGAATAGGCCAATTGTCTGAGTGCCAACCGAGTGACATCATCTCTATTACATACTAAATTTACATTTCAGGATAGATCTTTTTATTGAGAAGAGTTTACTTTGGTTTACCACTGTTCTTTTTAATGCTTTGATACATTCTGTTTTCCTATTTCTTTCTGGGCTAATTGTGGTCATTCTTATGTTCTAGAAATATAAAATTTCTTTAGGCTTTCAAATTTAAAAACATAAAGTTGATTGTATTCTATTGTGATGTTAAAGTCTCTTTAGTCCTAATTTTAGATGTTTATACCTTTTCTCTTTGTTCCCTTCTTCAGCCAGTCTTGATGGCAGCCTATTTTGTTAGTTTTTCTTAAAGAAATAGCTTTTGTCTTTGTAGATCCTTTCTATTGTTATCTTTTTATTTCACTAATCTCTACTCTTAAGTTTAACATTTCCTTTCTTGTATCTTGTTTCGGTTTAGGATAATTTTATTTGTTCTTAAGTTAAAAAAAATAACCATTTATTTTTTATCTTTCTAAAAATTTTAATCAGTGCATTTGCAATCAACAAATTCTCTTTTAGCTACATAGTTTTAATATGCAACCTTAAATGACAGGCCGTGCTAAACATTCTGTAATTTTTATTGTTTTGTCCTCTTTTATAATGAGTTATTTAAGAATGCATTTTAAAGTTTTCAACATGTTTGCTTTGTTTCAAATTAATTTTTATGGTTGCTTTCTAATTTAGTTTTATTGTCACAAGAAAATTGGTCCTGTAACATCTTATTCAATTTCAGTATTTGGGTATAGTTGGCCTTGTAGAATGAGTTTGGGAGTGTTTCTTCAAGTTCTATTTTTTGGAGGAGATTGTAGAGAATTAATATTATTTCTTTCATCAATGTTTGGTAGAATTTAGCAATAAACCCATTATGAGTTTGCTGTTTTCTTTTTTTTTAAAGATATTAAGTATCAGTTTAATTTCTAACAGATGCAGGCCTATTCAGATCATCATTTGTGAGCATAGAGTTGTGCGTAATATTTTTAGATTATTTTTTGATGTCCATGGAATCAATAGTGGCGACTATTCTTTCATTTCTAATATTGGTAAATTGTGTCCTCTCTCTTCTTTTCTTGGTTAGCCAGTAAAGTTTTATCATTTTTCTTTGTTCTCATTATTTTAATTTGTAGTTCTTAATAGTAAATGAGCATGCATTAATATATTTATAAGCCATTTATATTTTAACTTTCCACTAAGTGAAAACACTAAGCTTTTCCATGGCTGGTGTGGCTTAGTTGATTGACACTGGCTTGAAAACCTGAAGGTAGCTGGTTCGATTCCCCAGCCAGGGCACATAACCAGGTTGCAAGCCAGGTCTCCGGCCAGGTCTGTAGCTGAAGGCAGGTGAAACACAACCATACATGGGTGTTTCTCTCCTTTCTTCTTCCCACCCTGTACTTCTCTCTAAAAATAATAAATAAACAAACAAACAAAAAATGCTAAGCTTTTATGTTTTTCTCCAGCTTTAAGGTATGATTGACAAATCAGAATTGTGTGTATTTAAAGATATACAATGTGTTGTTTTGATATATGTATATATTATGAAATGATCACCACAGTCACACTAATTAACATATCCATCACCATACATAGCTCTGTGGTGTGTGTGTGTGCGCGCGCATGTGCATGCGTGGCAGTAACATTTATGATCTATTATTTTAACAATTTTCATGTACATAGTACATTATTACTACAGTCACCACACTATACATTATTAAGTGTCCAGAAATTATTTATCTTATGATTGAATGTTTGTTTTCTTTGATCAACACCTCCCAATTTTTCTCATTCTCCCACTTCTATACTGTTACTACAAGTTTGACATTTTTTTAAGATTCTACATATAAGTGGGATAAATGCAATATTTGTCTTGCTGGGTTTGGTTATTTCACTTAGTGTAATGTTCTCCATGTTCATCCATGTTGTCATAAATGGCAGGATTTCCTTTTTTTTTTTTTTTTTTTTAAGTTATTATTTCCAGAGAGAGGGGAAGGGAGGGGAGAGAGGCAGAGAGGGAGAGAAACATCAATGTATGGTTGCCTTTCACCTGCCTCCAGCCAGCCTGGCTGGAGACCTGGCTTGCAACCTGGTTATGTGCCCTGGCTGGGAATTGAACCAGTGACCTTTGCATTTGCAGGCCAGCACCTTATCCATGGAGCCACCAGCCATGGCCAAGATTTCCTTTTTAAGGCTCAATAATATTCCACTGGTGTCCAATCATGGCCAAGGTCAATGTCAAGGAGCTTTTTTTGTATGTCTTTTATGAATTTTAGTTTCAGTTCTTTATTAAGTCTTTAATACTTTCAAGTTGATTTTTGTGTACAGTCTAAGATAAAGATTCAACTTCATTCATTCACATGTGAATATCCAGTTTTCTCAACACTATTTATTGAAGAGGCAATCCTTTCTCCACTGTGTGTTCTCAGTGTCTTGGTTGAAAATGAATTGGCATATAGGCATGAGTTTATTTATGGATTCTCTATTCTATTCCATTGGTCTATGTGTCTGTTTTTGTGCCAGTACCATACTGTTTGGGTTACTATAGCTTCATAACATAATTTGAAGTCAGGAATTATGATGCCTTCAGCTTTATTTTTACATAAGATTGTTTTAGCTGTTCATGGACTTTTATAGTTCCATATAAATTTTAGGGTTTTTTCCTGTTTCTGTGAAAAATGTCATTGGGATTTTCACAAGGATTTCATTAAATCTGTAGATAGCTTTGGGTAGAATAAGTATTTTAACAACATTAATTCACAAACATGGGTATCTTCATTTTTATTCAATTTCTTTCATCAATGTCTTATAGTTTTCATTGTACAGATCTTTCACCTCCCCAGTTAAATTTATTTCTAAGTATTTTATTCTTTTTGATGCTATTAATGAAAATATTTTCTTATTTTTTTTCAGATAGTTTATTGTTAGTGTATAAAAACAATTGATTTTTGTATCCTTGTATCCTGCAACTTTAGTGAATAATTCGTCTCCTCCTCCTTTCCTTCCCCCTTCCTCATCCTCCTCATTCTCCTTCTTTTTCTTCTTCTTCACTGGAGTCTTTTTTTTTTTTTTAAGATTTTATTTATTTTCAGAGAGAGGGAAAGAGAGAGACATCAATGTATGGTTGCCTTTCACCTGCCTCCAGCTACAGACCTGGCTGAAGACCTGGCTTGCTACCTGGTTCTGTGCCCTGGCTGAGGAATCGAACTGGCTCCTCATTCACTGTGCCACCAGCCAGGGCTTTCACTGGAGTCTTTAGAAGTTTTTATTTATAAGACAATATTATCTGCAAACAGACACAATCTACTTCTTCCTTTCCAATACAGATGCAGAGATTTATTGATTAAAAAAAAAAAAAAAACAGCTTTTGTTTTGTTGTTTTTTTTCTGTTTTCAATCTCACTGATTTCTGCTCTAATTATTACTCTTCTTATGCTTGCATTAAGATTAACTTGACCTTCTTTTTCTGATTTTCTGAAGTAGAAGCTCAGATTGCTGATTTTTAGATTTTTCTTTTTTCCTAAAATATTCATTTAATGCTATAACTTTCCCTCAAGCACTGCTTTCACTGCATTCCACAAATTTTGATGTTATATTTTTATTTAGTTCAAAATGTTTTAAATTTTCTCTTGAGGTTTCTTTTTGACCCATGTGTTATTTAGAAGTATATTGTTTAATCTCCAAGTATTTGGGACATTTTCTGCCTATCTTTCTGTTACTGGTTTATAGTTTAATTTTGTTGTCATCTGAGAGTAGACATTGTATTCTTTCTATTCTTTTAAATTTCTTAAGGTATATTTTATGGTCCAGGATATGGTCTATTTTGGTGAATATTCCATGTGAGCTTGAGAAGAATGTGTGTTCTGCTATTGTTGGATAAAATAATCAATAGATGTCAATTATATTCAGTTGATTGATGATGGTGTTGAGTTTAACTGATTTTCTGCTGGCTTGAGCTATCAATTACCAAAAGGAGGGTGATCCTCTCCTACTATAATAGTGGATTTGTCTTATTTATCCTTGCAGTTACATTGGTTTTGTCTCACATATTTTTTTAAAAAAAGGTTTTATTATTTATAGAGAGAGGGGAAGGAAGAGAGGCAAAAAGAAGAGAGACATCAATGTGTAGTTGCCTTTCACCTGCCTCCAGCTGTGGACCTGGCTGGAGACCTAGCTTACAGCCTGGTTATGTGCCCTGACTGGGAATCAAACCAGTGACCTTTGGGTTCTCAGGCCAGCGCCTTATCCACTGAGCTGCCTACCAGCCAGGGCCACATACTTTGATGTACTGTTATTAGGTGCATACACAGTAAGGACTGGCATGTCTTCTGGTTTTATTTGAGCATTTCATATGATACTATTTTCTCTCCTCTCTTAGCGTATCAAGTATACTTTAAAACAATTTAGTGGCTTTCCTAGAGTTTGTAATATACATGTATACTTAGTGTAAGTCCAGTCTCAACTACCATTATGTTGCTTCATGGGTAGTAAGGGTACTTAATAACACTACTCCCAATACTTTACTCCAGTTCCTTTTTATATTACTGTTATTTCATTTCACTTATCCATATACCATAGTCACCTAATACATTATTATTGTTACGACTTTGAACAAATAGCAATACTCCATTAGATCAATTAAAAAGAAGAGAAGTAAAATACTTAAATTGACTATAATTTATTTCTTTCCTGATGATGTTTCTTTCCGTCTGCAGATCTGAATTTCTGATCCACTTCATTTTTTTCTGTCCCTGAAAACCTTTTAAGATGTCTTACAGAGCAGGTGTACTAGTGATGACTAGGCTTTTAGTGTGTGGTTTTACCTTAATGTGCCTAGGAATTAGGCTGTGTTTAATGTTAGCTGTAGCTGTAAGTGTCAAAAACTTTAATTTCCTCTAGTATCCTTGATTTTCGTCTTACTTGCTGTCTTTGGGTTTCACTAAAAACTGATTTTTTTTTTTTTTCAATGTATGGTTGCCTTTCACCTGCCTCCAGCTATGGACCTGGCTGGAGACCTGGTTTGCAACCTGGTTCTGTGCCCTGGCTGGGAATCGAACCAGCGACCTTTGGGTTCGCAGGCCGGCCCCTTATCCACTGTACCACCAGCCAGGGCTTAAAAACTGATTTTTAAATAGACTGTTTCAGCTATAGTTTACTGTTATTATATTGGAGCCCTATCAACCTGGTGGTGGTAAGGT